>JABWTJ010000600.1:753207-890390 GCA_016801875.1 Solanum sitiens
TTTAGTGTTTGTAATACTTCTTTCCAATGTAGTTTATAATATTATGCTTTACTCTCTTATTTTTATTTTTTTAATAAATATTTTCTTAACCTAATTAATTTAACATAAAGATTTATGATTTAATTAAATTGCCCTTTATCATATATTATTTAATTAAATTGATTTTATAATATCTTTTTATTCTATTTCTAAAAAAAAATCATTATGTAGGTAGGTAGATATGAGTTTTTTTTGTTGTTGTTGAGAAATTGATTCAATTTTCTACATGGCTTAATTAAGATTTGAAGCGTCAACCAAATAAAACTACAAACAATATTTACTTATGATAAGATAATTTGAAAACCCATTCAAAAATTTGTTTAATATGTCGTTACTGGAACATTGATACCCACTTGCATGGGAGCAAAATAATAATAAAATCATCTAACTAAATTATAAATATGGTACATGTAGAGAACAAAAAAAGAAGTGCTTCTACGTGTTCAATGTTTATCTTTACTTGATGAATGACATAGAACAGATGTATTAAGAATAGACTTGTGAGGGAGGCCGATACTTAACTTTAGATAAATGAGTATATCACATATGGCCTGAATATATATACAACTATTTTGGCATATTTACTTTTCCAATTTCCCCTAAATGGAAGATTATGATATGCTATTCAGTATTCACTATATGATAGCATGGAATCACACAAATTGGGTATAACTCAAGCAGAGAAAAGTATTGACTTTTTTTTAGGGTTATAATGATTTTTTGAGAAATTTAATATAAAAATGCTATAGAATCAATTAAATAAAATAAATATATGATAAATGGAAATTTAATTAAATCACAAAATTTTATGTTAATAATAACATTAATTTAGCTTAAGAAAATATTTGTTAAAGAAAATAAAATAAGAGAGTTAAGCATAATATATTAAATATAAATGAAAATAAGTATTACAAAACTAAACTTGAAGGGTGGTTTGTGTAATTATTTCTTTTATTTTTTGGTTATAATGATTTCTTAGAAAAATAGTTTAAGTTGAGTGATTTTATAAAAGAAAATCCATAAGTTGAGTGACTTTATTGATACAAAATAAAGTTGAGTGATTTTTTGTAATAAATTGACAAACTTAAATGATCTTTTAAGATATTTACTCAAATTTATATTAACGTTCTTTAACTCCTTCCGTTTGTTCTTTTATATATATATATATATAAATAAAGAATAATCATTTGATTAGGACAAATTATCTCAAAATAATAAATTATTCCATATGTATATATATGATAAGTTATCTCAAATAAATAACGCAAGGAGTATCTAATACGACTGTATTGTACACATCTTGGATTGGGCCTGAATTGTAGCGAATTATGTACTAATTCTGAACCGTGACATTGTGACGTCGTCGTTTTTGGTATTGCCGGGAATTTCTTCGGTTTAATGGCAGCTGCTAAGTCCAAATCATGGAAGAGACAATTTGATTTGTATATGTTACCACTGTAGTGATGAACAAGAAAGGTCTCGCCATTCTTATGCGAACCAAAATGCGACCTCTTTCACCTACCTTTGCCTCTGTAAGCTTTACTCAATTCCTATTTCCTTCTTCTTTTTTTTTTTGCCTAATTTCATTGATTAATGTCTGTATTGAATTGAAAGCAGAGCAAGAGCAAATTGAATCAAATGCAACTGGAACGTGATAAAGTTTCTTCTCAGGATGCTTCACTTCTTCCAGAAAGGTTTTTAATACAGTCTACAATTTTATTGCACTTTTATATGATTTGTAGTTTGATACAATTTCATTTCATTCTTATTTGAAGTCTTCTGGTCAAATATAGCTTCTTAATGTTAGGATCAACAATTTTCAATATGATGATGGTTGTTTCACCTTGACGGTGTATTTTACTCATATGAGGTTACGTAGCTTCTCTTTTCGGGAACAATAGTTCGTTTTAAGTGTGACTTGATAGTGGAAATGTCGGTGTAAATTAAACCCATCAAAATCAGAATTATAAGATTATAGAATTCACGGAAATAACAAAGAAAATAAGAATGATGTCTTGGGAATTAAATATAATGGTTCAATTTTCAGAGAGTTTAGCCAAGTACGGGAGTCAATGCACTCAGCCATGTCGACGAACAAGACAGAAATTGTGGATGTTGCTCTGGATGAATTTTCAGAGGTGAACTTTCACCACAGCATGAAATATTCCGTTGTTACTACTGATACTCTGTTTGTTGTGAAGTTAGCAATTGTTGAACGTTAACTTTGCAGGGATACTTTTTCCTTTCCCCAGAAAATCGTTATAAGATGCTTCTTTCACTAGCCAAAGAGTATGATCTCAATCGGATCCAAGTTCGCGAGTTAATGAAGCAGCATCTTGATCTTCAGCTCCCAAATGGTGAGTGTTTTCATTCTTATGAGAGTGTATTCTTCATCACATTATTTTGTTAGTTGGGCTTAGAAGCTTAGAGCTTTGGCAGATAAGGCTGAAGATAGTGGTCATGAAGAAGAAGGATCATTATCAGCTTTCTACAGGATTGAGCGGAATTTGAGGCAGGCTCTCAAGCCTATGTATGAAGTTCTTTTTGAGCGTCTCAATACACATCCTGGGGGATTGAAAGTCCTGTCTGATATTCGAGCTGATATTCTTCGTCTTCTCGAGTAAGGTTATGTCCCAAATGAAGTGATCTGTCTATTTCTTATTTGTGCAAACACTGTGTCTTGATTACAAGATCAAGGAAGATCTCCTGATTCATTGGAAATGTGTTTTTAATTTCTGTATTACTTATACCTATGAAACAGGAACTTCATAGATGATTATTCAATGAATTTGCAGAGACGTAAATCTAGCATCTCTGCGAGCATTGGATTCCCACCTAAAGGAGAAACTGATTACATGGCTTAGTCCTGCTAATTTGGAGCTTCACAACATTACATGGGATGATCCTGCATCTTTGTTGGAAAAAATCGTTGCGTATGAGGTACTTCTTTTTTTTCCCTCCTACTTTGCGTACATGTATTAAATCTGATATAAATTACATTTTTGTATAAACTTTTCTTGTACACAGGCTGTGCATCCAATAAGCAATCTTATAGATCTGAAAAGAAGGCTAGGAATAGGTCGCCGCTGCTTTGGGTACTTCCATCCAGCAATACCTGGTTAGTAAGCCCTGTCTTGGTTAAGGAGTTGAACTCTACTTAGACTTCTGTTTCCTATTGTTGCCCATGTGGTTCATGATTGAAAATGACACTTTATGTGAGTGAACATGCTGAAATTACTAGATCAAGGATTTGAATCCTTTCTTATGAGATATTCAGCATATGATCTTGATTTTAGCCATGCTGGTCAAAGTCATTATATGCAAATTTATGCATCACTTTCTGAAGCAGCCTATAGGAGGTGCACTGTTTCTGGAATCGGAAGTGTGGATTTGTTAGTTTCAGGAATAAGGAGAGTTGGCCTTAAGGCAGTCTGTTGGACTTTTATATTAACCTGTGGTTCATAGTACTCAAAAGTGCCGAGAAATTTTACTTATGCAATATAAGATATTTTTATCATATCAAAAGTAGGAGTAGCATCAGGCAGGCTTTGATGATTAGATCTAGAAGCGCGAGAATGGTTGTCCTAGTTCAAGAATCATACTGGACCTTTTGTCTCCAGATATGGTTCATCAATTCTCGAGATTTGGCATGATGAAGAGTTGCTCAAATCAGATCTTGCCATACTTGTCTATCCATGCTGATAAAGCATCTTGTTACTTTCCTCTTAATAGAAAAAATCAAGCCTAATGTTGTTGACTTCTCTTCAGGTGAACCACTTATTTTTATTGAAGTTGCACTTATGAAGGATGTGGCAGCATCATACAGGTGAAAGTCTTGAATTCGTCTAGTTTAACTTTGTCACTGCTCACTTCCATTAAGGACTCTCTACTTATTGCAGGAGGTCTTATGGGACAATCCTCCAATTTCTGAACATGAGGCTTCTTGTGCTATTTTTTACTCTATTTCGTCAACTCAGGTATGTTGACCATCTTAGGTCTGAAGAGCTCTAGATTTCTAAGGTAAAATTTGAATTTGAAAATGGCTTGGTCTCTTTCTTCTTTTTGGAGAAATAAAAGTGAGTAGTTGGATCTGGTTTTGGAAATTGGATTTGTGTTTATTATTCACGGAAAATTTCCTGGAGAGACAGGGGGCTAGTCTCCTCTTCTCCTATTTAGTATTACTATTTAGTATCCGCGTAGTATCTTATTCTTCAATTTTACTACTACTTGTTGCTTCATTTGCTTTATTTATCTTGCTATTTTGCTGTCACTATTTTCCTTCAAATCCTGCTTTGATTTTACTTATTTGAAGCCGAGAGTATATCGAAAACAACCTTTCTATCTCACAAAGGTAGGGGTAAGGTCTTTGTACATCCTACCCTCCGCAGACCCCACTTATAGGACTACACTGGGTATGTTGTTTTCGTGTGTTACTGTATGGTTGAAAATAAATATTAAACGTATGTGTGTTACTGTATGGTTGAAAATAAATATTAAACGTATGGGGTGGAACTATTAATTCTTTTCTGTTGAAGGAAAATCATTGTGGGTGGAAGAAAAAGAAAGAACAAAGGTTAAGGTAAAGTTAACTCTTTTGGTCACTTTCCAGATGCAATGCCCTTTTTCAGCCCAAAGGTACCATTGGAAGTAATTTTGGGTATCCACTTGTTTTTGGAAGACAACTCCCACATTGTTTCTAAAGACAACTTGTTTCCAAAGTTGGATAGTTATTATGCAAACTGGGAATGTTGAGTTTTAAGTGATGCACGACAGGAGCTTAATGCAACTTGATTCTTATTAACAAGCAAAACTCGAATTTGCTAACTGATACATGCAACCTTTTCCACCTGTCGCCGCTTGGCTGGGGAAAACTATTTCCTTCTTTTAGAAAGATGTAGTGATGTAGTTCCCTATTTATCCGGAAAAGGAAATATGTATAGTTCTGTTCTAGTCTGAGTAAGAAAATTGTCTTTTTCTTTAAGCACCATGATCAAATCAATGATGTTCACTGGAGGAGGAAAAGGAAGTACTCCATAAGAATTCTACTTTAACTGTAAAATACAATTTCTGTAGACGATCTGACTGAACTCCTAAGGATAGCATCCTTCTTCATTTTCACTGCTCGAGTAAGAAATCGTTGAGTTCAATCTAGGTTTGGTAGTTTGAGTATTTAGACATTATTTGCTTGCAGAGAAAAAGTAACAATGAGTTAAATCGATTTCGAGCCTGTTTGGATGGGCTTATCAGTGGTTGATCCAGGATTTTCACTAAGGTTGTTCAAAAATAAAAATATAGTTCTTGAGGTTTGGACTTTAAACCTCAAGATAAATTTAGAAACCTCACAGCCACTAAACCAACCTCTAATCTTATACCTTAGACATCCGTATATTTTTTTTTGCCGAGGGGGTTCATTGCCACTCTATTGATCCTCCCCTAGGGTTACAACTTACGGTTTATACGAATAAGTTAGGAATCCTAACTTATGACTTTTGACGTATTTTTATTATTTTGTCTTAAAAATAAGTGCTTAAAAACATTTTTTTATCTTACCCAAACACTACAAAAGTGCTTAAAAGCTATTTGGCATAAAAGCACATGAAATAAGCCAATCCAAACAGGCTCTTAGTATTGGCCTTCAACTTTTTATACTCATATTCTATTATTTTGATGGTGTCCTTTGTCTAAGAGAGCACTTTATTCTTTTCAACATGCAGCCTGGCTTATCAGGAGTCAACCTGGGGAAGTTTCTAATCAAACGTGTTGTTGATGTGGTGAAAAAAGATATGCCCAATATCTGTGTAAGTTACGGCATTTCATATAATGCAGTTTTTTGACCAACTAATATGTAAACTTCCTCTGTGAGTTGGAGTTAACATGTTGAGAAGTTGATGCTTTTGTAGAACTCTTTAAAGTACTTGTACCAATTCTCTCTCCTTGAGATGCAAGTTCCGAATCTCTATGAGGAGAATACATTTTTCATGGAATTACTAATTTACTGAATATAAATAATTTTCTGTGATGGTGTTTAGTTTGTTCTATTTGAACAAGGACCCAGCCCTCAACTTCCACAGCACTTCAGTTTACAACTTTACATGTTAAATTGATCTGGCTGAATTCTATGGTGCTTTTAGGTTTGATAATTAAACATTTAGTTCTTTCTTGAACAATATGACATGCTACCATGGTCTCGCCACCTGTTTACTTACATGTAAGGTTTCCTGTGAAATTAATATACAGAACTAGTCTGCAGGTATTCGCTACTCTTAGTCCTATCCCTGGTTTTAGGCAATGGATGTTATCAAAATTGGCCTCATCAGAGATGACTGGTTCTGCCTTCAAAGAAATTCTGCTTAGACCGGAAGAAGAAAAGGCATTTATGGATGCATCAGGGTAAGCATGTATTTATGGCATTGTCTGGCTTGAGAATATAGAGAGGATATATTATTTCAATTTTGGAACCAATGACATGGGATTTGTCACTCTCTCTCTTTAGTAAAATTTTGCTTGGATTTTCGGAACGTGTTCTATCCTTTTTCCTGCAGCATGGTGAAGGATGGTCAACGGTTGAACCATGCAAAGTCTGTTCTAGGATAATTCCTTCATAAAATTAAGTGGAGCACATTACTATTACATGTTTTTCTTCAGACAGAAAGAAATATGAAACAATTAACTTCATATTTAGTAGAGATTTCATTATAAAAATATTGCGAACTCTTTTCAATGCTAAACACAATTGTGATTTCCGTTCCCTGAGAATGTTGCTGTAACTTACCAAGGAACAAATTTATGTCCTGATTATATCTCTTTTGTTGCAGAGGTTCTGACTTGGGAAGCAGTGGTATTGAAGTAATGTGGAATGTATTGACATCAAAAAACCATGAATGGACCAATTCACCTAATGTGGTATCTGCGTTGAGAGCCCCTATGATGCGACTTTGTGCCAGGTATGCTAAAGCTAAATACTCGATGCAGTAGAAAGATTCTATGTAGAAGTGCAATTGATTGTAAAAACTTGCCATTCCAAAGAGATGTTTCTTTTATGTCAAGGATTATCTGCTTCACAATGATTAAAAGCCTGTTATGGCATTTATGGCTGTACAGCTTAGATACTGAGGCTAACATGCTTTTCAATCACGTGAAAGTTTGCAGTCTTGAGATAGTGTCATACATTAAGTTGCTGTATTGTTGTTTGCTTGCTTGCAACAGGTACCTTATGAAAGAAAAAAAGAGAGGAAAAGCTCTAGATTCGGTTGCAAATTTCCACTTACAAAATGGAGCAGTATGTCGAGCTATCCACATTCTGCATACTCAGCTATTACTTTGTTTTATTTTTCAGTGAATAAAATTTAGGTACTTGCATAAAACAACAAATCCATATTTTTTAGTTTTACGAGTCAACAAGAGAGAAGACTTTTGACAAAGGTTGAGGGACTTGTGATTTAGGTCATAGGTTCCAACCTTGTGCCATGCGAACTGAGCTTCTGGTATTTACGTGGAAAAGTACAGAGGGACAGGTCTGTTATCCCCAAGTTCTGAAGGCTGAGGTTGGTCCTAAGGGTTGGCCTCAGATGGATTTCTCAGTCATAAAAAAAAAACCTTTTTTTTTTTTGAAATTGGTAACTTTATATATATAGATAGAAACAAATCAGTGCATGGGCTGTACTAGGGCCGTATTTACATGTAAATCGAGATTCTCTGATCCTAGGCCATATTTACATGTAAATCGAGATTCTCTGATCCTATGTATATAATGAATCTAACACATCAATAATAGATACAAGATCATTAGACCAAATCTGATCACACCAAAAATATAGTATCAAGATACAATTCAATTTGATCTGTTCTGTACTCTTCTCTATGTTCTCAAAACACCTAGTATTTCTCTCCTTCCAAATTGTCCACCATATGCTGGCTCGTATGATTCTCCACCTACATCTGTTTTTTTGCCTGAACCCCAGCTTTGGAGGGCCTCTGTCACCTTTCCTGGCATAGTCCAGGAGAAACCTTGAAGGTTTATGAATAGCCTCCAAAGCTGACCTGTGAACGTGCAAGGAAGGAACAAGTGTCTGACAGTTTCAGCTTGTTCTCCACAAAAAACACATTTGGGACATAGAGTTATCTCCCTTTTCATCAGATTGTGTAAGGAAAACTTCATTAGAGTAGGAGCCAAACAAAACATGCTACCATGTAGGGTATATTCACCTTCCATATAATTTTCCAGGGCCGATTGACTTTCTGTTGGTTGTGCCTATTCAACCATCTGTTTGCTTTGCCAACCTGGAAGTTTCCTCTGTCACTGCCTTGCCACCAAAGCTCATCTTCTTCTTCTTGTGTTCCTTTAAACTGGCCAATAGTGTTAAAGAATTCTACCGCTCTTGTGATTTTCCAGTCATTTACTTGCCTTCTGAAACTGATTTTCCACCCATTAGGTGTCCACATTTCTACTGTTGTTCTTTGCTTATTTAGCATTAAGTTGTATCCACCAAAGCTCATCCCTATTGTTACAGATTCTGGTTTGTTTTTTACAGGCATTAATTGTTGTTTTTGAGGACATGCTTTAAAGTTTAAACTTTGTTGTTAATGTTTCTGCAAAGTTATCGTCATAAGTATTTGTTAGTATAGATTAAATAATACACGTTAATTGAGTATTCACGCAAGTTTTCTCTACTGCAATTGTTGAAGGTACAATAAAAAATCCCTTTAAATAATTCTTGGATTGACCAGAGTGGCTTTCCAAACCGGCCTTTAGTGAGACCAATAGGACAACAATAGTATATTTGTTTTGTGACACGACAACTAATGGGGAACCTTTATTTAGTTTTTTACATGAACTTTTGCTTTTATCTTGTCTCTATTTATATTGGTCTTTTTTTCTTTAATTGTGCTTCACTTCAATGATTAATGAAGCGACCACTTCGCTTCAAGCGTGAAGCGGGACATTGTTGCTTTTTTCGGTTTGCGCTCCCCTAGACACTGGTTCTGGATGTTCCACATTTCTAATCCTATCGCTCCTAGTATGCCCTCACATCCATCTCAACATCCTCATTTGCGCCACTTGTATCTTCTGGACCTAGGAGTTCCAGACTGGCTAACATTCCACCCCATACCACAAAGCTGGTCTAACCATCACTCGGTAAAACTTACCTTTAAGTTTTGGTGGTATATTCTTGTCACACAAAACGCCGGACGAAAGCCTCCACTTCATCCATGCCGCACCAATACAATGTGTGACATCATCCCCATTTCCATGGACCAGAGACCCTAAATACTTAAATCTTTCTCTGATGGGGACAACTTTTGTATCAAGTCCCACTTCCACGCCTGCCTCATGCATCACGTCACTGAATTTACACTCCAAATACTCGGTCTTGGTCCTACTCAACCTGAACTCTTTAGACTCTAGAGTCTTATCTTCACACCTCCAACCTATCATTAACTCCCCAGCGAGTCTCTTCGATCCAAACAATATCGTCTGCAAATAACATACGCCATGATACATCAACCTCAATATGTTGCGTCAATTCATCCGTCACCAAGGCAAATAGAAATGGACTAAGCGCAGTTCTTTGGTGCAAGCTCATCTCGACTGGGAAGTGTTCCAACTTCCAAGTCTCCTCCTCTGTTCTTACCCAGGTCTTGGCTCCCTCATACATGTTCTTTATTGCCCTAATGTAAGCCATTGGTACACCTTTAGACTCCAAACTCGCCAAAGGACTTCTCTCGGGACTTTGTCATAGGCCTTTTCAAGGTCAATGAACACCATATGCAAATCCCACTTCCTCTCCCTACATTTCTCCATCAGTCTCCTCACAAGATGAATGACTTCAGTAGTAGAATGTCCAGGCATTAAACCAAACTGGTTCTTGGACCATTTTAAAAGAATGTGTATGCTTGGGACTTCAGGAGGTAAGCTGAATGAACTGCATTGATTCCGCACTCTTTTCAGTGTCTGCTCTACCAAGTTGAAGCTGTATAGATGAAAACAACAACATTTGGCTGCAAGTAGTCTTGAGATGTTTAGCGAAAGCATAAGACCTGAAACACTGAAACCTAATTATGAAAAGAGAAACATCTGAAGCACAACAGTTTATACGGTTATTAGAACTATAGATGTGTTTACGCGGAATTTTGTGTAGTATAACGTCGTAACGACTGCTGATAACCAAATGTGTTTGCAAGTTAGTATCAGGAATTAGCTAGTGGACATAAGGTACACCAAATGTGTGCAAACTAACTTTTCTTCTATTCAAATGCTTTGTTAAGATTAAGATTTGATATTTTGTTCGTCTGTAGAGCATGTGTATAGTTTTTAGCTCAAGTTATTTACTACTTTACTTTCCTATTTATTATTGGAAATCATCCTGGTCTTTTAAAGTGGGTGTTAATTATTCCATGAGACGTGAGCATTTCTTTTTCATGTTTGTGCATGGAATGAGAAAATCACAGCAAGCCCCTTTGCATGTATTGTCAGTATTCCCCGTTTATAACAAAATATCAATTTAGATGATTGGAAGGCTAAACTGGATGGCTGATCGGTCACAAAAGGGTCTTACTCAAAGTGCAGGCATAATGGTAAATTACATCTACAGGTAATACTGTTATCCTGAACAATCTTTTTTCTTTCAATTCTGCTGATTGTGATGTTTAAATATATCCTGCATTTTTACACCCGATTAACAATTTAAGTTGAATAATTTTGTTCTTCCAGCTTGACAAGGGTTATCCACATTACATATTAACATGAATGATGAATTGAAAAGTGACCTATCTATTTGAAAATATATAATGGGATTGTCTATAATAGGAAACCAAAATGGCTATATATAATTAAGATGCTGAATCGCTGATTGAAAATCATTTCAGGTTGGACAACATTGAAGATAGTGCTCAGGCATATCTGAATGAAGGACACATCGAATCTTCTTCTGATTTCAGAAGCTACATTGAGGTATGTTAGTGTTCCCTAAAGCTGTTACTGAGATATAACAGTTAGATATATAGCCCATCTCTCTCTCACATGATTCACCAACTATGCTGTGTTTGCTGCCTCAGGATGATAATGTAGAAAAGGCAGATTAGAAGGATTAGGAGAGAATCGTAATACTGTCAGTATACTACGAAATACACAGGTCCAAATGTCCAGATCAAGGATTCATATGTTCTATATATATATATATATATATATATATATATATATATATATGGTACGCTGCAGCTCGTATCAATATAATTAAAACTATTATTCATTTCCTGTAAAAAAAAAAGAGTCGCCTTGTGCCTTATTTTCACATTGATGGTTGTTATAATAGGTTCTTTCCGGTGTGTACAACATGAAACTTAAAATGTATCATTATTCGTCTCTATTGGAGTCAGCAATGCCTTATTTATCTGCTGGATTTCGTCATGATGTTTATAGAATGTTTTAACTCCTTTTGAGAAGTCATCTTAATTTTCACTCTCAAGTCTCAAATTTATACTCCTTGCAAATATAGAAATTACGTTGTCAAACCTGGAAATGTCAATCTCAAGCAATTCATTTGGAAATGTTACAGAGAACAGCTCAACTTAATGAGAGAATTAGAAACAGTAAAAACACTGTATTCTCTCTCATATATATATATATATATATATATATATATATATATTGCAAATCATTTTTCTGTTTCTTATATGGAAGACCTTGTCCTCAGGATCGCTCCCACACCTGTAGCGTTTGTGATTGGCCTCCTCAACTGTGTATCGATGGAAAGGGAGCTCGTGTGGAACCTTTTATTCTGGCGTAACAGCGGAAGAACGAGTGCAACCCTCATGTTTAGTTGTCATCGTTGCCAATGCATTCTTTTCGATCTTGTACCCTATGTAGCCTTGCAAAGCATAGGCTAGACAAGCGGTACACTTCACACCAACCCAATCTCGACGGAAAAAAAGGAAAAGCAAGAACTGAATTCTTTGAGGACAATTAGTTTTGGCTTGAACACTTGATTTCTAGTAAAAGTGAATATCTGGAATTGGGGTTTAATCATACAAGTTCATAAAAAATGGAAAGCAAACGAGGAATCGCCCATGAACAACTTGCTTGCTCTAGACTCCAATGAAATCAACAGTTTATAGAAGAACTTGTTATTGATCATTCTTACAAGGTGCTTTACAATGGAAGGAAATCAATCTACTTATAGAATGGATTGAACAAATGGAAAATATCCCAACTTAGTTATAATCCTAACAAACCTAACAGCTTGAATAGTTACTTGACTTCACCTAACAGCCCAACTAACTGATTCCTTGAGCAGCAATATGGCAAGTTACTCTTTTAGGATCACATCAAAAGTTTCCATATTTAGTCGTCAAGGAAGTGTTCAAAAGCTATTTTTGGCTTTCCCAAATAGGCTTTAAACCATTTGATTACAAGTTGCCTCTGAATCATTCTCATGTCTAGAATAGGACATGGCTATCCTATAAATACACTATTGATAAGGTAGTTGAAGTTGCATAAAAGCCTAACTTCTTCAATTGGGAGTAGTAGAAAGCAGGATGAACCACAGTATAAAGTGGAAACTCAAGAGTGTAAAAGTAACTTTCTCAACTTTGGCTATGATCTGAAAACGGTCAAACAAGTTGGTTGAAAGCTTATAAATAGGCATAAGATTTCAGAGACATTTGCATGCAATGCTATAGTTTCACATAAACCCAATTTTCAATAGCATAAATTTTGTTTCTTCTATCAGCCTATGATTTCATTCTGCAACACCAAACTTCCTGTATCATTTATATTACAAAATTATGTTATTATTATTCTAAACAAGTCTATTGAGTCTACTTTCAAACATTTGTATTCATATTCTCGAAGCTCTTGTACATATGCTACCATTTTTTGTGGTTTACTTGTTATTTCTACACTTCAGTTTTATGAACTCACATTTACTTTCCACTTATTGACTAAAAATAAAATATGGTTTGCCTACCGGGTTAGGTGTACATGCCATTACGAGTACGACTATTAAAATTTTGGATCGTGACAACATTTGTACTGAACCATCAAATTTGAGGAACTCCGCCTAGTATTTCAAGTATGCAACTGGTAATTGCCATTATCAGGAGGATCTGCTACTTCACTCAAATTTCCTATCAGAAACTTCTTAATCTCTCCACAGCTTGTGCAACCTTTGCATCCACATTCTGTCGATAGCTTTGCAACAGAACTCACCACACCTTCCAACGATTGTTCAAGATGATCGCCTTCCCTGCGTAACTCTTGCATTGTCATTACTCATGGCCACAATTTGAGGATTGCATGCTCTAATATCAATGATACTACTTCATCAACAACAAAAAGAGCTTGCCTGGAATTGCCCTTGAGATTTGAGAACTTACTCTAAAAAATCAAATGGAATCATAGTGTATAGAAAGAAAAGAGAACTTATTGATTTCAGCTAAGGTCTTCACATAAAATGCTTAAACACAATCTTAGAAAAGGAATTAAAATGTGCTTGAGAAGTTGAAACCATACTTGCATTATTAGCTTCTGCCATCACTGCTTCAGGTCCGTCACCAATACTAGCTTAGCTTCTTGTTCTGGGAACCGAGATTGCAGAAGAACAGAGATGACTAGCTCAGAAAGTACAACTGCTATAGAGAGGGGGAAAAAAGAGAGTATGCTGTGCTTCAGATTTCAAGTTGAAAATATTTAGCGAAGTAAAAGAAACTTGCTCCGAGCGACATACAAAGATAAAACGTCTGAATATTACTTCCAACTATGTAAGATGAAAATAGCAGGAGAATATTAATGCAAGTGACAAAATATAGTTAGTTATACAGCGGCACAAGACAAACCTTAGAATTGAACATCTTCTGTATTGCCTTATTGAGATCATTTTCACCTCAGTATTGATTTCTGATCAGTTTTTCTGCAACCAGACTCTCTGTACTCACAGATCCCAGGTGGATAAACATCTTCATTTCGAAGCAGCTTTTAATCTCCACCTTTTCAGAGAAATTGAATTCAAGAGCATGGTTCATCTGAAAGAAATGCCCCATGAGGTTTGCGTACAACACGGAATAAAGGTTCATCAGTCATTTCTTCTCCTTGTTGTTCCTCTTCTGCGATCACTTCTTTCATTCAATTTTTCATTGCTCAATACCAAACGGCCAGACCAAGCTTAATTAGTCGGCCTTTTTTTGTCAGTTTGGTGCAGTTTTTCGGGTTGGTTTGAGCACCCCTAATGTTCACAATCAACTGTTTTACAAATATTTAGTGAATTTCCTAATAAACAGGTCCTGAGCAAAAGCAACTGGATTTACCTGAGCCCATAAGTTACAATGTAGATCCACCTCTGCTTGTTACCTCTATAGGCATAGGTTTCATGTGATGTCCAAGCTAACTTGCACGCACTTTGATTATTTCATCTAGTGCTTATTACCTTCCTAGCTTCAAATTCTTAGACAACGCTAGCTTTTGCCATCACGAGCTTCGGCTCAGTTACCATCACAAGCTTCTTGTTCCTGGGAGCAGAGATTGCAAAAGAACAGAGCTGATTACCTTAGTAAGTATTATTATTACTTTTAAAGATAATGAAGAGAATACCGATGCTTTAGATTTCTAATTGGAAATATAATGGCAAGTAAAAAAAAGTTGCTTCAAGTGACAAACATAAATAAGTTTCTGAATATTACTATTATTATTTAGTAGTTATTAGTTAAAATGGAAAGAGAGCACCAGAAGAAGGGTGTAATAATGCATGAGAGTTGAGACAAATATAGTTAGTTATAGGATGACGTATAAGACAAACCTTCAAAATTAAGAGCTGTTGTATCGCTTTATTGAGATCATCTTTCACCTCAGCATAGTCCACAATCAACCTGTCCAGACTATGTGTAGTCACAGATCCAAGGGAAAACGTCTTCATTTCAGGGCAGCTGTTAATCCTCACTTCTCCGAGAAATGTAAATTCAAGAGCATGCTTCGTCAAAAAGAAATGCCCCAGCTTTGGTAGCTCTTCAAGCACCAATTTTTCTAACCGGGGAAATAAGGGCTTAGTAGTCATTTCTTCTACTAGTTGTTCCTCTTCTGTGATCACTTCTTCCATCGATTGGCAGGCTTCTATGCTTAGAATTTGTAGATTCAGAACACTTCTGGCCACTGATGGAGACATCAAGTTTCTCAATTTGCCACAGTTCCATAGTAGCAATATTTTAAGTTTGCTGAAGTAGTCTGTTGGAAGTTGATGAGAGCATAGAGCAGCTATGCTGTTTGCCCCATTAAGTTGTAGCTCTTCCAGGTTGGGACACAAAACCTACAAACGTTGAAGGATTTGTATTTTTCATAAGGGATGAAAATTCAATATAGATTCAAGCACAATCAAGAAATGAACCATATCTCATCTTACATCAAGGTAACAGGAAGTGAATAACTGGCATTTTTAATTCATGAAATTTACTTCAAGTACAAACTGACAAAAAGGCATCACGATTCATGGGTTCAACTTATGCTAATCCAGGATTTGAAGTTATAGGTTCCTATAACAAGCCACAAGTTAACATACAATAACAACTGGATTCGGAGTTGAAGGTAATTATAGATATTAGGAATTTCTCAATACGAATACATGGTAGGCAACAATACACTATTGGGGTTCACGTCAATCCAATGCTTTAAGCTAGATCCGGCTCTGCTTTACGATAGGGTTAATTTCACATATAGCAGCTGAATTTTACCCAGTTACCCATTTTAACAGTAAAGTCACAAAGACAATCTATTGCTGCATTAAAGTTTCTAAACCTTATCCACTTAAAACAATAAAGTTACTGAAATATTTAATCGCATTAAATAAAAATTTCGTTTTTGACCGACTCATTTCCTAGAAGCAAAAGTGAGTGGTATGTCCTTTAATATTCCATCTCTTTCCCTTCAGACTTTTTGTCATTGTGGTTGGAGAATACGTCGGCGTCTACATTTTGTTTTTGTTACTTGAAGACATATTTCTTTATATGTATGTGATCAATATTGACTACAGAATGCAGCAAACTAATTGACACCATGTCTGGTAGACATAAAAGCACATAGGTCAGCAAGTAAGATTTTGATAATATTAGTGTTGTAAAGTTTGTTCTTTGTTCTGTCATTCCTCTGCCAAGCTTCCACTTACCATGAACTATGATAAACCGGCTTTAATTTACATACCAAGGTAAAAAATAGATCTTTATAATATTTCAATAATCATTGTGTAAGTAAAGATCTTTAAAACCCCTCCAAGTACAAACTGAAAAAGATAGTTTTTCATGATACATCACATGTAGAATAGTAGAAGCACACCTTTTCATCAAAAAGAGGTTTTGAGTCGGCGATAGAGTTGTTGTCTATAGGCCAGAAATTTTGGAACTTTGGCAACTCCCAGAAGCGCAAGATTTGTAACTGAGGAAAATCAATGCCCTCAACAGCGTCACTGCAAAAGTGAGTGAAGCATTCCAGAAAATGAAGGTCCAAGTAATATAAATTGGGGAACTTCATTACTTGGACCATGTTCCCTTCTGATCTGATATGTGTCCTCTGAGAGATCTCCTCTTGCTCATCATTACTGCAAGCTACTGTCGAGTTTGACGAACTCCCCACAACCAAGGATGGGCTAAAAAGAGAGTGTAGACTGCAAAATCTAATTAATTCTAGTCTTTCAAGTTTGGGGAATGGAATATTATTCTGACAGTGGATATTCAAGAGATGTGTCATTGAATCACAATCAGCTAGGAGGAGATCTTTCACGTTCTGAACTCCATCTCCCAGCAACTCGGTCAGCACATTCTTGGAACCATTCCCTCTTGAATGTACAAGTTCGCTCTTCTTCAACATGCGGCAGATCCAATCACCCAATGGGGTGGTCTCAATGACGTTGAGCACCATAATCCTGTTGTAATTATCCATGAGTGAACTATCGTGATAACTACGAACTTGTTGCCCCATATTTAGATAATACCGTGTCAACTTGGAGGAAATGTCCAAGTTACTGTGAATTACATCTCCAGAACATTCCACTAATGTTAGTTCCTCTAATCGAACTAGTCTTGATAAGACCCCAGGTGAAATATTTTCAAGTGCTACTCTCTCATTCCAAAACTCTAACAAAATTAAATTGCTCAAATTTCCAATCTCCACCGGAAGCACATCTATAGTAGAATCTCTAATAATGAGAATCTCTAAAGTGACAAGTTCGCCAATAATTGATATGTCATCCAACTTTAAATTCATCAGAGACAGTGTGCGCAGATTTGACAATAACTGAACAGATTTTGGAAAGGTTAAAATGGAGTCCTCATATCCACTCAGGCTTAAGACATTAAGTTTACTCGTTCCAATAAAAAAATCATCCTGTAATTTGAACGGCTCTTCTAATAGTTTTAACATTAGAAACTCAAGTCTTGGGAAAGATATTGGTTTAGGAAGCTCATCAATTTTTTGTGCAACAATTGACATGTGACTGTATGGCTCATAAGAGGTTCTTCTTGAGAACTCTTCTGAGTTCACACTGTGACTTACCACAAAAACGTGCCTTCCCTCAGAGGCGATATATATAGCCACGTCTCGGACCACATCATGCATTTTGACATAATTTTTTCCTGAACCTTGGGATAGCAAGAAACAATCCTTCAATGTTTCTAAAAGATGGCACACCCTCTTTCTTGCTTCTTCTAAATTTTCAATTTCTGAAAAGATGCCGAGCCCCATTCCATATCTAAGTAATTGTTCATGCCAGATATTACTATCTTCCTCAAACAAGGAACAAAGCAAAAACAAGTACCTGACTTCATCACTTTCCAACTGATCATAGCTTAGCTTGAGAGATTGATACACATTTTTAATCACTCCTGGGACATTTTTTGGTGTGGATTTTTGTAATTGTTTAAGGGCATCCTCCCATGAAGGCTTGCTTTTACGCTTTAGCGCTCCTGCAACTGTAATAATTGCAAGTGGCAACCCCTTGCATTCTTTCACAACATCTTTTGCTGTGTCATGAAGAGAAAGATCAGCTACCGAATTACCGGCTTTCTGCCTGAAAAGGACCCATGCTTCCTTTTCAGGTAAGATTCCAACTTCTATGATCTTTCGAGCCTCCATTGTTTCACAAACATCTCGGAGTCGCGTTGTCAATGTTACTTTGCACTGATGGTTGTGATTGCTACCACTAGGAGTTCCAAGTTTGTTCAGATCAAGAGCCTCCCAGACATCATCCAAGATTACAAGGATGCTGTCCTGACCCATTAACCTTGAACGTAACTGATCCCCACGATTCCAAAAATTGTCGCCTTGGAACGTTAACCCAACTCCTCCAGCTATCTCAGCTTGAATTGTTTTCAAGTCTGGTTGTTGACTGACCGTGACCATGACAACTTCATCAAAAAACCTTTCTTTTTTCGCCCTTGCTCTTATTTTCTCAGCTAGTGTCGTCTTACCTACACCACCCATACCACAAATCCCAATAACAGTGACATCCTCATCTCTCAAAGCTGCCATGACCTCTTCCTCTTTCAATTTTCTAGAGTCAAACTCCTCACCCATAGCTTGAATTTCAACTACAGGTGGTGCAGGATAGGAGAAATCAACATAATCTTTTCCATCATTTCGAAGTTCAATCACCGCTAGTGTAATTCTCTTAGCTCTCTTGCTCAACGAGTACCGTGACTTCAAATTTGGACACCAACCATAAAAACAACCTCTTTCAACCTCAACTCTACCACGCATTACACCTTCCACATCTGAATTAATCTTAGTAACACTATTTAACCAAGCTTCAACATCTTGTGAAATGACTTGCAAGTTTCTCCGTGCAGCCTCCGCTCTTTGCTGCACCCCACTTGTAATATTGTCCAGCCTGTGAGATTCATTATCCAAAGATGTGATGTTGCTGTTGTAGTAAAAGAAATACCCAATCCGTTGCGCAAGTGGCTGCATCAAGCAATCTGTAACTTTTCCCACACACATAGATAAGAATTCCATTCTTTGTTGAAAGGGTATCTGAAAAGGGAAAGGAGTTGACTTTAAACTCTATAATACTTCTTACTTGGTTCATACAGAAAAGAATAGATCTTGGGCTCAATCACCTCTAAATTATGTATTTTGAAAGCAATGTGAATAGTAAGAGAAAATACTAATCAAATAGCACCTTCCTCTGTTTTTCCCCCTTTCTTCCCTAGTTAGTAGTTCCCTTCTCCTCGGTTGGTGAATGACAAATTCAAAATAACTAAATCATACACAAAGTAAACAGCAAATTGAGGTATTGTTGAATGAAAAGATGAATACTTGACATCATACATACCTTGTTCTACAATGGCATAGTGGGATTACTGGAACTGAACCCTAGACTTGAATATCTCCATATAAAGTGGACCTCAATTTCTTCTAGCCAACCCTGCTTTTATCGTAACATACTGTACAATCTTCTACTGTTTCGCTTTTATGTTTGCTTATTTCTAAAATAAATTTTTATTTTTATATCACTTTCAACGTATTAAAAGAAGATAATAATAAATCTTTTTAATATTTTATTTTAAGCATTAAAATACTTATTTTTCAAATTATTTCTAAGATAACATTCAATAGGTAAACACGAATTGTTTGATAAAATATCAATATCATAATTTCTTTTTTGATGGGTATATCAAGTTAAACTCTGACAAGTAAAATTGAAGCACTACAATTCATTTTGTTAGCATTCAACAATGAGGAAATGTCATAAACCGACCTTGAACTATTAGTGTAGGTCTAAAAGAGTCTCTAACTATATACTTACCATTTTTTATCTTTTAACTATATATTTACTAGTTTTAATCTTTTAAGTATTTAAAAAATTTATCAGATTTGATTTTTGTTTATTTTTTATATATAAAAGACTTAGGTTTATATTAACAGAACTCATGTCTTGAAATTAAATCTTTAACCCATTTTCTCATTATACTTCTCTCTCCACGCTACTTTTTATTCAAATTATTCTTATGAAAAAAACATTAATCTCAACAATTTAAAATAAAATTCACGTAAAAAGAAGATATAAATTATGATTTTATTCAATAGAGAATAAATTGAAGTAAATTATTGTTGCCAATGAATTGAAAATGTTATAATTTATTATCAAAAGAAAATGTTATTACCCATTAGGTGTGGAGAAATTTATTTATATTTACTAGAAATGAATTTCTTACCATGAGAATAGTTAAAAGAATAGATCTTGAAATGAATTTCTTACAATGAGAATAGTTAAAAGAATAGATCTTTGTAATTGTAAAGTTAAAGAAATTATTTTAGATCTACTTTAATGGTTCAAACCTCCTTTAACACACTAATATGAGTTGTTTACTTTTTCTTTTTCCTTTTTCTTTTTTAAAAAATAATCTAAATATGATGGTATGTTAGGTAAAATAAAAAGAATAAAGGGCTCATAGGTGTCTTTGATAAATTGTTAGTAGAAAAAGAATAAAGCATTCATAAGTCTTTTTGATAAATTGTTAGTACAAAAAAAAAAAAAAAAAAGCGCAAGTGTTTTTTATTTTTCAATTGTTAGTCCAATTCATGTAGAAAAAGTGAAATGGTGATACTATAAGTCGAAAATTCAGAAAAAACGTGATACTCTATATCTATATTTTTGTCAGTCTTTATTTCTCTTTTTTAAAAATAAAAATAAAAATAAAAAATTAGATACGGAATTTTCTATTATAATCCACAAAAATATTAAATTAGAGTTTTCTATCAATCAATTTATTCAGTTTTACTTAATCATTATATAAAAAATAGAAATATAATTTTGCTTGTCAAATTTAAAAAATTAAGATATGATTTATTAGTTCGTTCCTAATTTTTTATTATTATTATTATTATTATTATTATTATTATTAAAATATAATTATTTTTTAAAATATTAAATTTGTTATATTAAAATGATGATATTATAAATTTATTCCTTTAATAATTACTCCCTCCATCTCTATTTACCTGTCAAATATTTTCTAATTTGATACTCTTTTTACTTGTCATTTTGGACAAAGCAAGAAATAATGATTTTTTTTATTCCTATTATATTCTTAATTTATTAACATTGAGTAAATGTCTTTGAAAATGTATTGAGTAAATATGTTTAAGACTCTATTAATTAATAGAGATAAAATATTAAACTCATTATATCAATTATTATTTTTTTAATTGGTGTTTCAAGTCAAAATTTAACAAGTAAAAAGGAAGGACGAGTACTTCTTAGAATATGCAAATTAATTAAATAAAAATAAAAAATGAAATGAAATTAACTTTTTTTTAATAATAGACATTTAAATAATTTCTCTATAAAACAATCTAAATAAGAAAATTACATTGATACATGCTCTTTTGTAATTTAACTCTAAAAACTATTTCTTGAAAAAATTAGCCAAATAAATCTACTTATCAAATACATTTTTTCAAAAAACACTAATTACTTCCAAAAACATTTTTTCTTAAAAAAAAATTATTTAAAAAAAATGGTTCTAAAAGGAATCGACCTCTGATCTAAACAAGCTCTTACTCTCTTCTAATTCTGCCCCAGTAATCAATATATAAATATTTTTACTTTATGAATACGGTTCATTTGTTTTTTTTTTAACTAATTAAGTGTATATTTAGATAAAGAGAAAAAATATGAAAGAATATCATTATATTTAAGAAGTTATAATTAAACCCCATTAAGGTTAATAAATTAGAGGTTAAAGCAGACCTTTCGAGTGATATAAGTAAGTGATTTTTTTTGTTGCTAACAAATAAAAGAAATTTGATTCTTTTAAAAGATAATTTTAAATAGTTGAGTATCTGATAACTTAAGACTGGGGGTGACAATGGGGCTAGATGGGGTGAATTTAAGACTATGCGGGTGAGTCAGGTTTAATATTATGCAGGACGAATTGAAGTGGATTTTTTTTAAATTAATTAATATGGGGCGGGGTAGATTGTGTGTATATGTGATTTTATGAGGGTGCAAACTTAATTTTAACTTCTTACATATTATAAGAGTGGTATAGCATTATTTATTAAAATAATTTCTTTACGTAAACTGTTTTGAATGTTTAAGAAACTAGAAAGAAGAAAAAATTATCTCACTACTTGCATTTAATATTTGTTATTAACAAATTCAAATCCACCAAAAAAATGTTGCTGACATATCTAAAAGAGTTATAAAAGATTGTAACGTTAAAATAATGTTATAACATGTTAATTTTAGTGATTAACAATTAATTATATTTTAATTTTTTAAGTTGAAAACTTATTGAACCTATTATTTGAAATACTCTTTACAACATATGTAGGATGAGCGGGGTGGGGTGGATTGAAAACAACAAAATAAGTTAAGTGAAACAAAATGAAACAGGTTTAAGCGGATTTACCCCACAACCTTCCTGCCCCGCTCCATTGTTATCCCTACCATTAAGACTATATGAGAGAGAAAAGATGGTATCATGTTTTTCATTTTCCCCAAAAACAATACGGGGAATGATAACATTAAATTACATACTCCTTCCATTTTTATTTACTTGAAATACTCTTTCCGTCCATAATTATTTGATATATATAATAAAAATAAATGTTCAAGATTAATTGTCAATTTAATTTATCAAGAAATAATTAGTTATTTTTTTCTAATTTTTCCCTCAATAATTATTCAATTTTGTTCAATTGAAAAGTTAGATAGACTTTTTATATTCTTGCTATAGTAAAGTTATATTAATCAAATTACACCTTGTATTAAATTTTCTTTAAAGAGAGTGCATGACCTTACCTAAAATAATTATGGACAGAGGGGGTATCTTTTAATTTGATTTTTGATAAGTAATATTTTTTTTATTATATACATTCAATTTATTAACCTTGAGTTAATATTTTTGAAAAATATAATCATATATTTATATAAAAGAGAACCCTAGACCCGGCAACGTGGCTCTACCACAAGCATGAATTTTCTTTTAAATTTATTTATTTCCAAAACTAGGCTTCCTCATTCATGAAAAGATATGACTTTTATGAAAAGTTGTGACTTTAATGAGGAGATGCGACTTTTATAAAAAATTGTGACTTACATTAAAAGTTATGACTTTAATGAAGAGTTGCGACTTTTTTGAAAAGTTGTAACTTTTATGAAGAGTTTCGAATTTTATGAAGAGTTGCGACTTTATGAAAAGTTGTGACTTTTACGAAAGGTTGTGAACTTTCTGAAGGGTTGTAACTTTTCCAAATAGTTATAACATTTCTGATAAAGCACAATAAATATTTGTTCACACTATATTTGTTATCTATAAATAGAGTACTTTCTCTCATTGTATATCAACAAATAGTTTGATCTTCTTCTTCTACTTCCATAAAATTAAATATTCATGTGCTTTATTCCTTTTGAGTGACTTACTGACACCATTGTTTTTATTTCAATAAGTTGGTGAATAAAATTGTATGATCCTAAGAGGAATGTAATTCTTTAGAATTCGGGTATTGGAGGCAGTGGCTGACCAGGATTTCTATTAAAGGGGTTTGAAAAAAAATAGTGGTTTGAACCCCTAAACCACTAAGTCAACCTCTATACTTATATACGGGAGGTTGATAATCAAAATATAAACATAAAAATTCTTAAATATACATCGTAATTTTTTGCCGAGTTATCACTTTTATGAAAAGTTGTGAGTTTAATGAAAGGTTTTGACCTTTTCGAAGGGCTGTAACTTCACCAAAGAGTTGTAACCTTTATGGTCAGACACAATAATCTTTAGTTCACACTACCCTTTGTTGTCTGTAAATAGTGGACTTTTCTCTCCTAACTTTTATGTTTTACTTAGGTGATAATTTTACTTTAATTTTGTCATGATCATTTGTAGGCTGCAAATTTTGTTCGATAATAACTTATGATTTGAGAATTGTGAAACTTAATCATAATCACAGATTCTTTGAATGCAGAACAAGATAAAGAATAAGGACATGCAAGACGATGAAACCGATTGTAAGTGAGGCAAGTCCTGCATGGATCAAGATTGTTGGCATTTTGAAATTATGTGAGAAATCATATAGTTTTGCACTTTCCATTTTTCTTAAACTTCGGCTGCAATTAATTTGATTTGTATGGACAAGTGTAGTATTTTGTCTTGATTTCTTCACGCCTTTTATTGATTTGAATTGATGGTGTATCGAAAACAACCTTCTTATCCTCCAAGATAGAAGTAGGCTCTGTGTCCACACTATTCTTCTCATACCTCACTTGTGAGATTACAATGAAATAATCATTTGTATGTGAAATGCTTTTAATTTTAGTAATTTAAAATTTCTTTATTCGCAAACAAATATTGTCAATAAGATTAATGTGAACTGGGATATGATGGTTCAAGTTTTTTACTTTCTTTCTCATAATAAATATTTTCAAGGTTCAAGTTTAACAGAATTAACATACATTTTCATTAATTATTGTCTAGAAATATGTTCCTGTCTCTTCAATAATAATTATTTTGATTTTATGTTGGATTAAACTTTTTGATTATCTCTTTCCAAATAGTTATTTTTTAATACATTTGATTTAAAAAGAATTCTTTTGAATGTCAACATTATAAAACTAAATTTATGTTTTTCCTTATTATCTTTGGGTATTAACAAAAAATAAAAACCTAAGTTTAGTCCGCGCTTACCTAGTAAGTAAATATAATTAAAACTCTATTAAAGTATCAGAGTATCATAATAAATTCACTATATTAATTGTAATTTCTTAATAAACATGACAAATCAAAATTTGATAAATAAAAAAAAATGAGTATTTGTGAATTGACAAATATTTGTGTTGTGGATTAGTTTTAGAGTGAGAATAAAGAAAGAAATAAACCTTTGGTATGGGAATGTTCTTGTCTTCTCTTGAGATATGAAGTAATCCTTATATTCTTCGGTCGGTAACTTGTGACGGTTGCCAACTTATTACAATTTGGCTTTATTTAAAAACATCCAAACTTCTTTTTTTTTTCTTCATAGAAGCAGCCAAGTAGTTACAAACTGTATGATCTTTTTGCTCCCACATGCAATTTCAGTTTTCATCACTCTGTTTTACATTTATAAATTTTATTATTAGTGTTTCAGTATATGATCAAACAATGAGTGTTACATTTTCTTGTGCCGAATTAATTCTTGAATACTCTGTAATATACCTACATGCATTTATAGTGAAAGATTTTCAGTGTTCTGCAATTTTCATTTGACATATTAACTATCAGGTAACTTTAACTTGATCTCAACGGATAATTATATACTCTTAACTCGTTTCAACATGTTTTGTGAACATCTGATACGTTACACATAAATTTTGGAGGTGTCTAAGATGATTAAGTTGGAGTGTTTGGAAACGAGTTTACGTGTTTACTTGTCAGTGGATCGATTTAGGTATAGTTGATTGAGAGAAATTTGATAATCGAAGTAGCAGATTTATATGTGTTTTAATTTTCAGGTAAAAGATGGCAACACTAGCAGATATAGGAGTTGCTGCAGCTTTAAATATTCTGTCTGCACTGATCTTCCTTTTGGCATTTGCAATTCTGCGTCTTCAACCACTGAATGACAGAGTGTACTTCCCAAAATGGTATCTTGCGGGGCTGAGAAACGATCCACTGAAGTCGGGTGGATTTGTTAAGAAAGTTGTTAATTTGGATTGGAAGGCGTATATAAGGTTTCTGAATTGGGTACCAGCTGCACTGAAAATGCCTGAGCTTGAACTCATTGATCATGCAGGATTGGATTCTGCTGTTTACTTAAGGATCTACTTGCTAGGGTAATATTAGCCTCTCACTCTAATTATTACGATCTGTTTCAACATATATTATGTCGTTGCAATATCAGTTACTCCATCCGTTTTAATTTGTTTATCTTACTTTCCTTTTTAAAATGTCACTTTTTCTCAGTATCTGAGTTAGTAACTCAATTTAGACTGGAGGGCATATTTAGACCACAATATTCCAATGGTAGTTTGTGTTGGGGAAGCACAGACAAAGCAACACGGAAGCGGAATAAATCTTTTTCCCCAAATTGTCAAGATAGCCGACAAGTCTCAACACACAATAGAAAATCAGCAGCAACAAGCACAAATAAATAGCAGCGTAATAAGTAAAAGACACACGATATACGTGGAAACCCCAAATCGGGGAGAAAACCACGGGACCGCTCAACAACGGTACCAAAACTTTCACTAATCACCAAGAACCAAGTGGGTACAACAAGTTCTCCTCTCTAGTAAACACTAGAGGCAAATACAATCATCAAAGAGCAACCTTGGCACAACAACAAGCTACAAACTTCACCAAAGGTGAAAACACACCAAAAAAAACGCAGGTATGAAGATGCTGCCAGAAAACTACCTTCCGGGCGTCAAAACCAGAAAACTGACCGTTTGATATGAAGAGGAGAATGTCACGAACAACATACTAAAATTTCAGGACGATCTTTGACCTTCGATCCGGGCACAAAAACCAGCCTGCTGGGCAAAGGCTCGAAAATGAGCTCTCAATTTTCTTTTTCTTTTTTTTTTCACTGCCCAATCTCTCTCTCTATATTTATTCTCTTCTCATCTTCTTTTCTTTAATTAGCCACATAGGCATAAATGGACTAACCAAAGAAAGACACAACAATTGGGCCAAAAGCATTGAACATACAGAGCCCAAGAAAGAGAGATAAAAAATATAAAGTGTTGTCCAATAAAAATTGGACTCATCCTCCATGTGGGAGGGATATTTCCCAACAAATCTCCCCCTCACTCCTACATGGAGTGCTCAAACAAACCTGTCTTCTCTCGACATAGCACAAGCTTCTCTTTCGGCAAAGTTTTAGTCATCATATCCGAACAATTCTCACTTGTGTGAATCTTGATGAGCTCAAATGACTTGTCTTCTATAGCTTCTCGAATCCAATGATATCTCCTCTTAATGTGTTTGGTTCGAGAGTGGAAAGCGGCATTCTTAGCAAGGTGAATGGCGCTCTGAGAATCACAATGAAGAAGATAATTTCCTTGATCCAAACCAAGCTCCTCAAGGAAATTCCTCATCCATAACAACTCCTTGCCTGCCTCAACAGCTGCTATATACTCTGCCTCAGTAGTGGACAAAGCAACACACTTTTGCAATCTTGATTGCCATGAAACTGCAGCTCCTCCAAACGTCATCAAGTACCCCGAGGTGGACTTTGCAGTATCAACGTCACCGGACATATCTGAATCTGTAAACCCATCTAACATAGGCTGCCCATTACCAAAACATAAACAAACTCTGGAGGTGCCTGTAAGATATCTGAGGATCCATTTTACCGCTGCCCAGTGCTCTTTACCCGGATTCGACATGTAACGGCTAACAACCCCAACAGAATAAGCAATATCCGGCCTCGTACATACCATGGCATACATCAAACTACCCACGGCTGAAGCATAAGGCACCTTCTTCATCTCTTGCTTATATTTCTCACTTGTGGGACACTGGTACATACTCAACTTCATGTGGCCTGCAAGTGGAGAACTCACCGGTTTAGCCTTCCTCATTTTGAATCTGTCAAGCACTTTCTCAATGTACTTCTCCTGTGATAGCCAAAGCTTTTTGTTCTTTCTATCACGAGTGATCCTCATAGCTAGAATCTCTCTGGCGGGGCCTAAATCCTTCATTTCAAAGGACTTACTCAATGACTTCTTCAAGCTAGCAATCTTCTTGGTATCCTGACCAACAATCAACATATCATCTACATATAAAAGGAGAATGAGAAAATCACCTTCGGAGTAGTTCTTCACAAAGACGCAATGATCAGAATGTGTTTTGTGGAAGTCGTGATCAATCATAAAAGACTCAAATTTCTTGTACCACTGCCGAGGTGCTTGTTTCAAACCATACAAACTCTTCTTCAAACAACATACTAAGTTCTCCTTTCCCTTAACCTGAAAGCCTTCAGGTTGCTCCATGTAGATCTCCTCATCAAGGTCACCATGAAGAAATGCTGTTTTCACATCAAGCTGCTCAATCTCCAAGTCCATGCTAGCAGCTAAACCAAGTACAACTCGAATAGAGGACATCTTCACAACTGGAGAAAATATCTCATCAAAATCTATGCCCTTCTTCTGACTGAAACCCTTCACAACCAACCTTGCCTTGTACCTTGGTTGTGAGCTAGTGTCATCACACTTCAATCTGTATACCCACTTGTTCTTGAGTGCTCTCTTGCCCTTGGGCAACTCCATAAGCTCAAATGTGTGGTTCTCATGCAAGGATTTCATCTCATCTTGCATGGCATCGTACCACTTCTCCCGGTGCACATGTGACATAGCCTCATCATAAGTCTCTGGCTCTCCCCCATCAGTCACTAACATATATTCATCATCTGGAAATCTAGTGGAAGGTTTTCTCGCTCTGGTGGACTTTTTCAACTGAGGTGGCGGTGAAGGATCTGAATGTGGTTGTGCCTCCTCTGTCTGTACTGGCACATCATCATTATCATCACCATTATGACCATCATCATCAAGGGTATCATCGGCATGATCGTGCATATCTCCCCCATGATCCTGAGTGACAACAACACGCGGAAGAGATGGTATCGGGTCAACTGTGATGCACGGAGAAGGATTTGTTTTCTTCTTCTCACAATCTTCAATGGTCTGATCTTCAAAGAACACAACATCTCTGCTTCTGACCACTTTCCTATCACGTGGATCCCATAATCTGTACCCAAACTCATCCTCTGAATATCCAAGGAAAATGCACTCCTTTGTCTTCTTATCAAGCTTGGATCTCTCATCTCTAGGAACATGAACAAATGCTCTGCAACCAAAGACTCTCAAATGCTTATAGGAGACATCTTTCCCGGTCCAAACTCTCTGAGGAACATCACCTTCAAGAGGAACTGAAGGAGAACGATTTATCAAGTACACTGCTGTGAACATTGCCTCTGCCCAAAAGGACTTTGGCAGCTTAGCATGAGATAGCATACATCGGATTCTCTCTTCGATGGTTCTGTTCATTCTCTCTGCAACTCCATTAAGCTGAGGTGTCTTCGGAACTGTTTTCTCAAGCTTGATACCCTGACTCTTGCAATAATTCTCAAAAGGACCCCTGTACTCTCCACCATTATCTGATCTGACACACTTGAGTTTCCTGCCGCTTTCTCTTTCAACTCTGACATGAAACTCCTTGAATGCATCAAGTACCTGGTCTTTACTTTTCAAAACAAAAGCCCACAATTTTCTAGAATAATCATCAATAAATGTTACAAAATATTGTGCACCACGGTGAGATTTAGCATCCATAGAACATACATCAGTGTAAACAAGATCTAAGGCATGCTTTCTTCTAAATGGGGGGCGTGAGCGAAATGCAACTCTATGTTGCTTTCCAGCTAAACAATCAACACAAGAGTGTAAAGGCATACCTGAAAAATTGGGAAGATAATCTTTCTTGGCAAGAATCTGCAAACCTTTTTCACCCATGTGCCCAAGTCTATTATGCCACAAGTCACTGGAGGCATCACCTGCAACATTGACATCTCCGTTGCATACTCTTGCTTGCATTACATAAAGTGATCTCTGTTTCTTGCCTCGAGCTACAATCAAACTGCCCTTGGAGAGCTTCCATTTTCCATCACAAAATTTGTTGGCATAACCCTGATCATCAAGCAAACCAGCTGAAATCAAACTCAATCTGATATCTGGGACGTGCCTCACATCCCTGAGCACCAGCCTGCAACCCGTGGAAGTCTCTAAACAAACAGAACCCGTACCGATGATCTTAGATGAACCATCATTTCCCATCCTCACATAACCAAAATCACCACTGGTGTAGGATGAAAAGTACTCCCTGTGTGAAGTAATATGATAAGAGGCACCAGAATCAATCACCCAGGTGCAATCATCACAAGCTATGTTCAATAATTCATGATCACTGATAATAAACAAATCATCATCACTAAATGCTAAAGCTGTAGTGTTCTTTTCATCTGACTTTTGCTCGGAGTTCTCATTTTTCTCTTTTCTCTCCCTGGACATTTCCCTCTTTTTCTTTCTGCAAAATCTCTCGATGTGGCCTGGCTTTTGACAGTAATGGCAAGTGAACTCTCTTCTTCTTGAATTGGATCTCCCCTTCGACTTGTCTCTATTTTGAGGATTTCTGCTCTTGCTTCTCCCCCTGCTGGATTCTGGAATAACATTTGCTTCAACTTGGCTAGAGAAACCTGATTCTTTTCTTCTAGATTCCTCATTAAGAAGACTAGCTGTGACCATATCCATGGTCATCTTGCCATCCGGAGCAGAATTGCTAAGTGAAACTACCAAGGTATCCCAACTGTCGGGCAATGAGGAAAGTAACAACAAGGCTTGAAGTTCATCCTCCAATTTCATCTTCATTCCGGCTAGTTGGTTCACCACACCTTGAAACTCATTCATGTGCACTACAATACTATTACCATCCATGTATTGTAGTTTAACAAGTCTTCTGATCAAAGAGGCTTTTCCCATGGCATTATTCCTCTCGTACATGGTTTCAAGTTTCTTCCACATTTCAAAAGCATTAGTTTCATTAGCAACATGTTGCAACACACTCAACGAAACATATTGTCTGATGGAGGCAACATCTTTCCGGTTCAAGCTAGTCCAATCTTTCTCAACAACACCTGTTGGACGATCTTTATATAAAATCGGATCAAGCAAGTCTTTAGAACACAAATAATCCTCTATGCGAATTTTCCATATAGAATAATTCGTAGAGTCCAAACTGACCATTCCCTGCACAACTACCTTGTCATCCATGGTTAGCAATACAATAACAACCAACCAAAAAATAACCTGGCTCTGATACCACTTTGTTGGGGAAGCACAGACAAAGCAACACGGAAGCGGAATAAATCTTTTTCCCCAAATTGTCAAGATAGCCGACAAGTCTCAACACACAATAGAAAATCAGCAGCAACAAGCACAAATAAATAGCAGCGTAATAAGTAAAAGACACACGATATACGTGGAAACCCCAAATCGGGGAGAAAACCACGGGACCGCTCAACAACGGTACCAAAACTTTCACTAATCACCAAGAACCAAGTGGGTACAACAAGTTCTCCTCTCTAGTAAACACTAGAGGCAAATACAATCATCAAAGAGCAACCTTGGCACAACAACAAGCTACAAACTTCACCAAAGGTGAAAACACACCAAAAAAAACGCAGGTATGAAGATGCTGCCAGAAAACTACCTTCCGGGCGTCAAAACCAGAAAACTGACCGTTTGATATGAAGAGGAGAATGTCACGAACAACATACTAAAATTTCAGGACGATCGGACTCCGTTTGACCTTCGATCCGGGCACAAAAACCAGCCTGCTGGGCAAAGGCTCGAAAATGAGCTCTCAATTTTCTTTTTCTTTTTTTTTTCACTGCCCAATCTCTCTCTATATATTTATTCTCTTCTCATCTTCTTTTCTTTAATTAGCCACATAGGCATAAATGGACTAACCAAAGAAAGACACAACAATTGGGCCAAAAGCATTGAACATACAGAGCCCAAGAAAGAGAGATAAAAAATATAAAGTGTTGTCCAATAAAAATTGGACTCATCCTCCATGTGGGAGGGATATTTCCCAACAGTTTGATACTTTACACACGTCTTTAATTTAAGATCACAAGATTCAAAATTTCTTTATTTTTTTGAACTCCATGTCGAGTGCCGAACAAATTGAAATGGAGGGAGTACATGCTTAGTGACTTTTTAATGTGTGATATTGATTGATGTGCATGGAAGCAACTGAATATTTGATGACATTTATGACTTGTGATTTGCAGGCTAAAAATATTTATTCCTATTACATTGATTGCTTTTGCTGTTCTAGCACCTGTTAATTGGACAAATAAAACTCTGAAGAAATCTGGGTTTACTTACAGTGCGATTGATAAGATTTCCATTTCAAATGTTCCACTCGGATCAGAGAGGTTAGGCGATTTTTCCTTTTTCAAGTATATATCTGATGCAATACACTCATCATTACCAAGTTATTGTTCTCATACCTACTTATATAATACAGTATTATTTTCCGTTTTAGGTTTTAAACCTGTAGCCTTCTATATCCACACCGCTTTAGGAAAAATGTAAAAAGACATAATACATAAATATACCCTTTTAACTTTACCTCATTTTATATTTATGCCCTTCAATTTTGATTATGCACAAGTAGACACTCAAACTTGTATGAAATTGAACAAATAGACACACACGTCTTATGTGGCATCCTACATGGCATTTTGCGTCCTACATGGTGTCCTATGTGTATTATGCCACATAGGACTCATGTGTCTACTTGTTCAATTTTATAAAAGTTGAAGTGTCTACTTGTGCACACTCAAAGTTGGAGGGGATAAATGTGAAATGAGACCAGTTAAATGACATATTTATGTATTATGCCTTTTAAAAAACTAGAAGCTGTTTTCAGAATTTATGGACTTTGCTGCAATAGTATCAACAACAACATGATACCCCACTGCAATTTCAAAAATAGGGTCTTGGGGAGGGTAGATTGCACGCATACCTTACCCCTACCTCGAGGAGGTAGAGAGGTTGTTTCCAAAAGACCCTCGACTCAAGTAACACATAATAAAAGAATAAGAAAAGAAAATACGGAAGTGAAAAGGACATAACAAAGAATTCAGAGGACAAGGAACAGTAACAACATCTAAATAATGCAAAAACCGACGCATGAAAAACAACAGGTAGCAACAAAAATCTAGGGAAAAAAAGAAGATATAACAAATACTAGAGGGAGCATTACTTAGCATTCAGGAAAAAGGAATCTTAACTTCTTAAGTCATATCACACTGCTGTTATAAAAATTTCTCTCATATCTACCTTTTCAGTTATTTTACTAGGCTATGGAAAGCCAGGTCAGGGAGCTTATCTTTTTATTGTTTCAAAATGAATGTTCCTTTGTATTGGATTTACCAAGTTTTGTATGTTTATTCTCTATCCTCTGATTAGTTGAACTCCTTTTGTCCTGGCTTGTTAGAAGCCTTCACTTCAAGTTATAAAGTCGGCTTCTTGTCAATAGAGTTGCCTTTGTTTGGTATCAACTGGATCACATCTCCTGCTTCCTTTGTAAACAAGAGGATCATATAAAATATTATGCAAATAAAAATAAAAAGGAGGTTCACTTCACGTGAGGATTGGAGTTCAGATTTCATATATAAAAAGTCACTGTTAACCTTATTTACAGTACATTGCAATATGTTTCTGGTTGCTTCATCTTCACAAGCTATATAAACTGTTTTCTGCAATGACTTGTATTGAACGGGATCTTTCCAGGTTTTGGGCTCATATCCTTATGGCCTATGCCTCGACAGTTTGGACATGCTATGTCTTACAAAAGGAGTATGCAAAAGTTGCAGATATGAGGTTGCAGTTTCTTGCATCTGCAGAACGTCGCCCTGATCAATTCACAGTATGTGAAATAGAAATATCAACTTATTCAGTATTAAAAATTTACTAGGTAGTGGTAATATCGACTTCTAGTTGCAATCTTGAACAAGTCTGAGAGAAAATATTTTGAGCTAAAATTAGGGAACTTTGTTACATTGCTTATTGAGCTAAAATTTGATTGTTCTCAGGTCCTTGTCAGAAACGTTCCACCTGACACTGATGAATCAGTCAGTGAAAGTGTCGAGCACTTTTTCCTGGTTAATACAGATCATTACCTCACAAATCAGGTTTGTACTTGATGTAATACATGTTATATGCTTCTTTGGAGCGAAATCATTGATAAAGAGATATATCCTTTGATTGTCTCGTGAACACTCTCATTTTCGTAAAACAACTTAGCTGTGAACATAACTGTGTCACATCATTTAAAAAAAATATATATAATTGGACTTAAGATTCTCTTGAGTTGTAATCGTCCGTCCTGTATATTTTTAGCTTCTCCTTTCAGATATTGGATTATCATTTACTACATCTTCTGATTACTTGATACTTGTTGTCTTGAGATTCTGTCACTGAAAAACGAAGAAGAACAGGATTAGTATTTGAAGACATTAATGTGGTCTTTTTGAAGAGAAAAAGGTAGATATATGTCAGAAATGGAGGAAGAATAGAAGATGGTCTTTTTCATTTACACAAGTTACCGAGTTCTAAAAGCTTGTTATCCTCTTCCTCAGAAATACTTTTTGCTTGAAGAACTATCTTTTCAATGATTGTGCCTGCGGTGTATGGTCATTAATGTATTATCTCTTCTCTTCTTGAGGAGTCACTTTTATGTCAGACGTTACAATTAATAGGATATCTGTATCAAATTGTTAATTGCAGTTTGAATTTCTTTTTAAATAAATTAATTATCGTTATTCATGTAGTTGGATTGTACTGCAGGTTGTTTACAATGCCAACAAACTAGCAAAATTGGTCAAGGAGAAGAACAGTAAGAAAAATTGGCTTGATTATTACAATCTCAAGTATTCTAGAAATCAATCAAAACGGCCCATGATGAAGGTATGTATGTATAGACAAGTTAGTTCATCATTTTGGATATTATTTATTGTCTTTGAAGATATCGAAAGCATTCTATGATGCTCTGAGATTATTGTAGTTTCTCTTTCAGGATATCTAAAAATATCCTTCTTGAACTTGCAGACTCGTTTCCTAGGCCTTTGCGGAGAAAAAGTGGATGCTATCAACCATCAGACTGCTGAGGTTGAAAGACTATCGAAAGAGGTAACAGATCTTGAGTGAACTTTGCTAACTGTTATGTTGATTGACCTCACTGAAAGTACAGCTGAAAGTGTCTTCAATAGTCCTATATCCACTACTTTTGACATCATATGCCCCTTGATGCCAAATGCTTTTATTTGGTTAAAATAAATTGACTCGAGGCTTTTAGAAGTTGATGCTTTAAGGCATCCATGCCTTTTATTGTTGCAACACAGAAAATCTTTCGGTCAATCATTCAACTTTAGAGCTTGTTACCTTTGTTCCTTTTATTGCTATTACTGTAGACTACCTTTCATTTTACCGATGTCATAAGTTCTGGTTTATTTGTAGATAGCTGCAGAGAGAGAGCGGGTTAAAAATGACCCAAAATCTATCATGCCGGTGGCATTTGTCTCATTCAAAACACGGTGGGCTGCTGCCATTTGTGCTCAAACTCAGCAGTCAAGAAATCCAACTTTGTGGTTAACTGATTGGGCTCCAGAGCCACGTGATGTATATTGGAAAAACCTGGCGATTCCCTATGTGTATCTAACAGTTAGGAGGCTCATAATTGGTGTTGCATTCTTTTTCCTGACATTCTTCTTCATGATTCCCATCACATTTGTCCAAACCCTTGCAAGTATCGAGGGGATCAGGAAAATAGCGCCATTCCTGAAAGTTATCATTGACATGTAAGTATGCCCCATTATAGACTTATTCCGGTGTCAGCATTCACTATCTCTCATTTATAAAATTTCCCTGTCTTCTATCAGCTTATGTTTAAGGCGCTATGATATTTTTGTTCATCTACTAGCATAAATTTCATAGATTGGTCAAAAAGCTAGTCCTGATAGTAAATCAAATGGTCGGGTATCTAATTTGGAATAAATTCAAAGGAACTGGTATCTTAGGGAATGCTTCATATTGATGCATAGGACACTCGGGCTACACCAAAAATGATCTTCAGGGGCAATAGCTTAATTTCCGCTAAATATGTAGTTTTAGTGGGAATTAGTATTCATTATAAATGTCCCTAAAGCTCATAGCGACATTGGATCTAATGGAAATGAACTAATGCCGGTAAAGGCTTTTGGACTCTTTGTTAATGTGCATATTTATTGCCGCTAAAAGTTGTTTTTGTGGTAATACTTAATAGTGCACATTGCCTTCACTGTACATCTAAGAGAATATTAGTCACTTGTATAGCAAAAGTGGAGTCTTAACACTTCTGTTGATGGTGTGATTGTTAACAGAAGTGTTGCTTGACAGGATGTCTAGCAACCTAAGAGATGCTCAATGACATTTCCTTACTAGAGAGTATGTTGTTGGGAGATCGACTTAACAGAGGAGAATGATATGTTGGCGATTCGATCACCTGACCCCAAAAAAATTGAAAAGTAAAACTATTCTGGTACTTTAGGTTATCATTACCTATCATAGCCCTGAAGATTGACATGGCATGTCATAGTTCAGACGTGAAGTAGTAGCTAATGAATGGTCTAATAAATAGATCTATTTATCGTATTTCTCACCATTCTATTTGGTGATTATGCAAATGAATATTACGTTGTCTTGAACTGTTGCTTTGTGTCGGGCATGGTTGTTGGACTTGTGCTACCATACCCCACACCCCTCTCCCACACAGCAGATATGGTTATCCGTTTTATACTTAGATCTTTATACCAATAATTCCACTCAATCTATTGTGCAGATCTTTCGTCAAGTCATTCATCCAAGGTTTTCTACCTGGGATTGCTTTGAAGATCTTTCTCATAGTATTGCCAAGGATACTGATGCTGATGTCCAAATTTGAGGGCTGGGGAAGTATATCAGCTTTGGAAAGAAGAGCTGCATCTAAATATTACATCTTTAACTTTGTGAATGTGTTTCTTGGAAGCATAATTGCGGGAGCTGCATTTGATCAGCTAAATACTTTTATTCATCAGTCAGCAAATGAGTAAGTTGAAGTGGCATTACTGCATTTTTTTTACAAAGGAATCAATTGGAACATGCATATATTTGTATTGACTTAGTATGTGTATTTTTTCTAATATTTGACTCTCTTTGAAAATCTTGGTTCTGCCACTGGACAAAGGTTCAACTTTAAGGAGTTTTGAGTACTTGATAGATTATTTAGTAAGAATGCATATCCATCTTCTACCGGTTTGGCAGTGGCCTGTCAAAGCAAATGTAATGGTCCTGATAATTTAGTGTGGGAGAGCAGAACATTGGTTATGAGTTTCAATAGCAGCAAAATTGGGATCTTTTTCTTTGTTTGCTATTTAAATGAGACAATCAGTCTCTAATATCTACTCAAGGCACTCGATTGCTTCGAAGTATGCTCGCGTTGAAGTGTGTTATCCCATCCATGATATTACTAGCTTTCCTTTTAATGCATTTTTCCAGATCTTCAATATATCCCTTTAATTGAATACTATGCTTCTTAAGCACTAAAAGATTTTGTCTTTTTCGGCAGAATACCTAAAACAATCGGTGTTGCTATCCCAATGAAAGCAACTTTCTTCATAACTTACACAATGGTTGATGGGTGGGCCGGTATTGCTGGAGAGATCCTAAGGTTGAAGCCACTAATACTCTTCCATTTGAAGAACTTTTTCTTGGTCAAAACTGAAAGGGATCGAGAAAAGGCGATGGATGCTGGAAGCCTCAATTTCAACACTGGAGAACCACAGATACAATTATACTTCTTGTTGGGCCTTGTCTATGCTATAGTCACACCATTTCTGCTTCCTTTCATACTGGTGTTCTTTGCCCTGGCGTATTTTGTGTTCCGTCATCAGGTTATCTTTTTGCTTTTTAAGTCTTCTTAATCGATAAAGGATTTAATTCTTCAGATTGCACTGTTATACCGAGTCAAAATTGAAGAGGTTCACATGCATATGAAAGTCTACTTATAATGCGTGTAGTGCTAATGTAAAGATATCTTTTAAAGTAGTTGTGTATGTTCAGCACAAGGCTTAATATCAGCAGTATTCTGATTGTGTTCCTTTCTGATTATGCAGATTATAAATGTATACCATCAGGAGTATGAAAGTGGAGCAGCATTCTGGCCAGATGTTCACGGACGTATAATATTCGCTTTGGTCTTCTCTCAGATATCTTTACTGGGATTGCTAAGTACAAAACGTGCTGCTCAATCAGCACCTTTCCTTATTGCCCTTCCAGTACTGACTTTATCTTTTCACTACTTCTGTAAAGGGCGCTACGAGCCAGCTTTCACCAGATATCCATTGCAGGTGTGTACAACAGGTTTACAACTAAAAAATGCTTCCTTATTAGTACCACAAATATAAATATGTTGCACATAGAAGTGGAGGTTCCTGAAAAAAAAAATCTACATATAGTAATGAGCTCCGATTTACGTGCATTTATTTTCTGAGGATGAAGATATAACTGTGTTGATCTCAAATGTATTTCATTAGCAAGAGAGCTGTTATAGTTGCATGGATATTCTTCTCTATAAGGGATTTACACTTTGGTCTTGTTGGATTTCAGGAAGCAAAGAGGAAAGATACTATAGAACAAGCCAAAGAATCCAAACTTAACTTGAAATACTACCTTCAAAAGGCTTATTTGCATCCTGTTTTTAGAGGTGATGATGAAGATGACAATGAGGATGTCAACGATAAGTTGGAGAGTAATGATGTTGAGTTAATCCCAATGAAGCGCCATTCAAGAGGAAATACTCCAGGGCCAAGCAGGATAAGTGGCGCCAGTCAAGAGGAAATGCTCCAACACCAAGAAGAATGAGTGCCAACTCTTCTACATCATTTTTCGATTTTACTGACTGACCATACATTAAGTGCTTTTTTTATTCTGGATGTGAGATTTTTACTCTTTGTACATAAGAGAGCTAAATTTAAATTGACATCATGCCAATGTAGCTAATAAGTTTGGACATGCTCCTTCTTACTTGAATGAGCAAGAGTTGTCTGAGACCAAATGTTATAGAGTTGATGATGGTTTTCCACAAAGATGTGAAGTTTGGTAGACTTGTGTTGTGCTAACTTAAATGTTCATGTACATTATGTTGTCTGTTATTGTAGGATGTGTAATACAGAAAAAGAACTTCAATATGAATTTCCAATTATGGTTATAAGCTAGTCCGCTATTGGAACGAGTGTATCTCTGATACCAAGATAGATTTTGGACCTAACTCAACCTCAGAAGTTAGCTCATGAGGGGAGGTTTGTCCAAGTCGATATAATGAGATAAATTTTCATTTCTCTACTTGATCTGGGACTTCTCAACACAAAGTAGTACCATAATTATCTTTTACTTTTTTTTAAAAAAAGAAAAATATAAATATCTTTCTTATTTATCTATTAATTTCGTGGAGAAAAAAATTGGACCTCTATGAATTGAAAATCTTCTTTTAATACCGTAAGACAAACATGAATTTTATTTAGGGAGACATTTTCTTTCGATAATTTTTATGATTACAATTCTAATAGTTTTTATATAGGGAAACTTTCACAAATAGCCACTATAATTAAAGTTATTATTCAATTTAGCTAAAGTTTCATAATTACATACAGTAGCTAGTAGCTACAACTGTAATAGCTTATACAAAAGGAATTCAATTTCTAAAAAAGTAAATGGCAGTAATCTCACAGGGGGAAAATCCTTAATTCACGCTCGTGATAAATCATACCCGTTCTGGAACAGAATTGAGTACCTTCCTTCTACAACAGAATTGAGTACCTCCAATCCCAAATTGCCGCCGGCAACTCAATTTTCTTCTGAGATCGTCAATCGGCGTCGATTTCACCGCTGATTACACAACAGGTACATAATACAATGAATCGATTCGGTTTAGGTATATAGTTTCATCTCTTTTCTGTTTGATGCTCTAGAGATTCGGTTGAATCGATTGATATTTAGATCGAAGAAACTGCTTCAATTGTATAAACTGTTTAATTGAAATTCAAATCTTAATTGGTAATCGAAGCTTTGATTGAATGTACGTTTCAATTGTTTTCTGTAGAGTTAGTTTGTATAGAGTGATTTAGATTTGTAAAATTGTATAAATTAGTTTTAGTTGAATTGCGATTTGAATATGTATAATTCATTAATAGTTGTAATTTATGTGTAGTTAGTGACCATATAAGTTAGTGTTCGTATAAATGTAAACTTTTATATATGTAGATGTATAAATGAGTTGTTTCAGTGATTAATAGTATAAAGTTAATTTTTGTCTAATTTAGTTTGTATAAAGTGATTTAGATTTGTAAAATTGTATAAATTAGTTTTAGTTGAATTGCGATTTGAATATGTATAATTCATTGATAGTTGTAGTTTATGTGGAGTTAGTGACTCTATAAGTTAGTGTTCGTATAAATATAGACTTTTATATTTGCAGTTGTATAACTAAACTGTTTTAGTGATTAATTGTATAAAGTTAATTTTTGTATAAATTTATACATAATAATCTGTTTTGATTTATTTTTCTATATTGCAGGTTTTTTCGTCAACAGAATATGTTCACAATGTCAATGATAAAGGTAGAAATTATGTAGTTTGAACATGCTTGGGCTGTTCTGAAGTTCAAGAGTTTAGGACTAGATGAGTTCTGCTCGAATTTATACACACCGACAACAATGTTGAATATGAATTTCCAATATACCCATTGCCAGATAAAACAGAGTGGGTAGTCCTTGGATATATAATGACAGATTTAGTTCTGCCTCCAGAGTTCAAAAGCCCTCCTGGAAGGCCAAGAAAAAAGTCTCGCGACAAATCAACAAGAGAGATGTTTGAATCTAAGGGGACAAATACTTGCAGTACATGTGGCATTGCAGGTCACAATAGGCATTCTTGTAAAAATCAGCCTCGAGAAGCTTAGAAAAGATTCAATTTTAAATGTATATGATGATTTTATACATTTAATATTGCCTGTACTTTTGCCATTTGAATATTATTTTAGTTGTATTGATACATAATCATAGATGGTATTTCAATTTATCTCTATAGTTGTTTAATTGAATTATTTCAATGGTTAATTGTATAAAATAGTTGGAAGAATTAAACTGCGTTAATTATTGTATAAATTAGTTGGTATAAAGTGATTTTAATTTGTAAAATTGTATAAAGTAGTTTAAGTTGTGAATATGTATAATTCATTGATAGCTATAGTTTATGTGGAGTTAGTATTTGTATAAATTAATGTTCGTATAAATGTAGACTTGATATCTGCATTTGTATTTTGATATAGAACCTGCAGATAATATTTGATATTTTTAAATTACTTTGTATAAAAAAAATTGGCGAATTTGAAAATCAAAAGGTGACATTTGCAGGATTAGTGAGTCCTGTAAATACTTCAATTGGACTGTATAATTGCATATGACATATAAACTAACAAACAAACTAAAAAGATAACTGATACAAATTTTTGTTGTTTCTACAGTAATAATTGCATTTGTATAATGATTTCTCAATTAAGTTGAATAATTATTCAAAAATTATTGTATAACATGTCAAACTATTCATTTGTATAAATTGATATACATAAGTTATATCCACAAAAAATTGTATAATATGTGAAACATCAACAAATAAAATCGCAAAACTGTGTTCATTAAACAAAATAATAGAGCCAACAAAATTTTGTTCCCATCAAATTGGAATATTCAAAAAGTATTACTGCTAATACAGAATTCCAAACAAACTTAAAAGATACAATAAAACTAAGTGACTATGATACGTTCACTACTATCTACGTCAACGTTTGATTTGATTGGCTTGTCTGGTGCCTCACTGTCACTAATCACCCCAGCTTGATTAGAGTGCAATTGATTCATTACCCCAATACTGATATAGCATTGCATGTGTGGGGTGTAAAGTGGATCTTCCTTGAGAAGAAATTGTACTCCCTAATAAATAATGTAAATGTATCATACAATTTCAAATGTATAATTATACAAGACAGCTAGCAAAAACAGTATAAAATATAGAACTATACAAAGTGCATATCCATATACAAATACGGACTTATACAAAGTGAATATCTATATACAAATACGAATATATAAAATAAATATCTATATACAAATACAAAGTTATACAAAGTGAATATCTATATACAAATACAAATTATACAAAGTGAATATCTATATACAAATACAAAGTTATACAAAGTGAATATCTATATACAAATACAAAGTTATACAAATATAGATACAACTGTGAAACAAAAAGAATTATACAATTTGAAAATAAGTATAACACATGTATCAAAATAATTACAACAACAATTGAAATACAGAATTTCATTTTTGTATATAAAGATACAAATATATTCTAGCAGTTAAATATATGCATACAACTTTAGATCTGAACTTCAAACATATATACAATTTACCTCAATTCTTTCAAAATGTAGTTGTTCAACTGAATCAGATTGGGCATCTTCTTTGTTACTTGTAAATGCAATATCTTTTACTTTACACTTCTTCTTTGAAATCAAAACTTCAATTGATTTGTCTTGTTTATTGCTTGTAGATGCAGTCTCTTTTACTTTACGCTTCTTCTTTGAAGTCAAAACATGAACAAATTTGTCTTCTTTATGTTTATCCACTTTTTTGGTCTTCCCTTTTGATTTTGCAACATGCATGACTTCTTGCATCTTCAATGGGGTATTACCAGACTTCGACATACTCTCTTGTTGATTAATTCGAGATTTGACAATGGATCTTGAAATTTTTTCAAAATCCTAAGTTAAACCCAAAAGAAAAAGATGGAAAATCACACAAAAATTGTTGATTCGGTTGTATACCTCTAGTGATTCTATTAGAAGGTGTTTCTTCTTCATCCATGATTTTGGATGTATAAAATCAAAAAATTGAAAAGGAACAAAAAAATTCGCAGTGATATACAATACAAAATAATGAAATAAGCATGAAATCGAGAAAACAATTACCTGAAAAATCTGAGAGAACAAATTGAGAGGGAGAGGTTGAAATTTTGAATTTAAGGTGAAAAAAGTTAAAAAAAAATTCCAGAGACGCACAAGTAGCGTGTGAACTGGGGTAAAAAAGGGGGAAAAGGCACGCTTATACTGACAATCGTAATTATGACAAAAAATAAGTGACGGATGATAAATAAAGCAAACAATAGCTATTTTAAGTGATTTATTGATATAAGTTTGTTTTTCCATGTATTTTTCCCTTTTATATATAGGTCAGTTAGTTAAACCATATAAAAATAACACATTTTTTTAGTATAATTTTATATATCATCTAATTTATAATGATATGAATTTCTTGGTGATTATTTCAATCCAATAATTTGGTCATAACCCAATCCTAAAATAAAGTCAAAATTTTAGCATGGAGTAAGTGACACGTCATAGTTTAGATGCAATTTAGATTCTTTTTTTTTTTTTTTTTATGAAAGTAGTAACAAACGAAAATACTCTGTTTCTCTGAATGCATAATTTTGTTGTCTGTATTATTGATTCATTCCCTTCAACTATCAATATCTCTGAATCTACACTCTAATTGACTCAATTATATAGAAAAATGCATTGATTGAGGCTTTATATAAGCCATGAAGAAGAAGGGATTGACTCCGGGAGTGATATCGTGGTCAGCCTGGAATCTCCATGTAATTGTAGTGTCCCTTACTTTCACCATTGTTGTGTGTATGTTGCCTTTTCTTAGCCTTCATAGATTCTCACCATCACATTACTCCCAAATTCCTTCTTCTCGTAGATCTCTCCATTCTAACTGGGACTCTATTCCCCTCCATGAAGGCCAACCCAATCCCAAAGTTGCTTTTCTCTTTCTAGCTCGTCGCGTCATTTGCCTCTCGATTTTGTTTGGAAATGTTTCTTCCAGGTCAACTGATTTTTTACAACTTTGTGAAAGTTGAAGAAATTAATGAATGATACTGAATGAGCTAACTTTTAGGATTGAATTATGTTAAAGAATGACAAAAGTCCCACATCGGTGGTTAATGAGATGTGTGGACTCCTTATAAGGCTTGGACAATCCTCCTCCCTTTGAGCTAGCTTTTGGGGTGTGAGTTAGGCCTAAGACCTAATTGCACATAGTATCAGAGCAGGGCCCGTCTCACCTGATGTTGGGGCCCCCAAAATCAAAATTGTCCACGCACCAGATGCTAAGCACTGGACATGAGGTGGGGTGTTAAAGAATGACAAAAAGTCCCACATCGGTGGTTAATGAGATGGGTGGACTCCTTATAAGGTTTGGACAATCCTCCTCCCTTTGAGCTAGCTTTTGGGGTGTGAGTTACGCCTAAGACGTAGTTTCACAAATTAGGCTGAACGTCTATTGTGTTAACATGGTGATTGATGTCCATGCTTTTTTTTATTTATAAATGTTAGATCCCTGTATTATAATGTCCATGCTTCAAATATCGAGTTAAATGTGGTGGCCTATATTGGTTGGTGATGTTAAGTAGTCCACATTTGTGAGAGAATAGATAACTGTTTCTTGATTTTAGACAATTGAGTGCTTCTATAGTAGTCCACAAGATAGTGGTAAGGTTTGTGCCTGTGTATACATTACCCTCTCCCGGCCCATTTAGTGGGATTTCACTGGGTATGTTGTTGTTGTTGTTGCCAATCTGTATTAGAAAACAAGAAATTACTGATTCTGATAAATTATTCAGAAACACGAAGTAACTAAAATTTACAGAAGCAGTAAGAAAGATGAACAAAAATTTAATTCACAAAAAATCTATAAAAAGTACCAGAATGTGAATAAACTTTTAACAGGAAAAGATCAAGTCCACTAAACTCACAGTGTTCCCTTAAGAAAATTATCCCCTCTAGTATCCGAGGTTTGATTTGGAATATAACCTCCCAGGGTAAAATGATCTCAATCACCAGAGTATAGATACCAAAAACTCTGGTGTCAGCGAACCAATCAACAACAGGAAAGTACACGAAGAAAATTATTTTGTGCAGAAGAAGAAGAAGAAACTCAGAAAATTTGTAAGGAAATATTCTGAAGAATAAATGATATTTATAGGCAAGAAGAACAGGTTCTGAAAGGTTGCAACCCTTTCAGAATCCACACGACCATTAATGAAAGTTTATAACCTTTCAAATGGTACTGACTGTTCCTGAAAGTTGCAACCTTTCAGAACAGTCATGGCGAGAATTTTAAATAAAACGGGAAAGTTTAAATAAAACGGGTCGCACGCGGGGATCCGAGTCGGGTCGGGTTAAATCAACTAAAAAGTTGTAACATTTCAGTTAATTTCAACTAAATAAACGAAAACATCAACTAATTAATTGAAAACATTTTTGGCCATTTAATTTAATTAATTAAATAAATAATTAAATAATTAAAACAAACTTTGTCCAAAAATAATCTCTCGATCTTTTGCCGAAGTCGAATCCGAGCCGAGCGAGCGACGACGACGGTGGCGCGAGGGGGGTTCCTCTTTCCAACCCTTTTAACAATTAATAGGAGTGTTTCTATATTTCTCCTATTTTTCTTTCCACCACCGATGAGGGACTAATGCCTTTTCATTAAAGCATAAGAAGACTTTTCAAGTTTCCAACTATTCAAGTTCTCAACTTTTCAAGTTCCTCTCTTTCCCTCTATATCCCATCAATTCTTGCAACATACCCAACAATCCCCCACATTGATGGGGAATGATTATAACATAAGAATGCACGGACAATTGTGTACTTTACAGGCAAGGATTAATTGCATCTGGATAAGTAGGTTTCCCCTTGGACTTTCTGTAGTGAACATATGTTGGATATACTCGGTCAATCGGTAGATGTGATATCTTTGAACCGTCGAGCTTTAGTGTATACCTAGACAACCATATGTCACTCAATTAACCCTTTACTGTTTATGGTTCTTACGGTTGTGTTCGTTTCAGCCATGAACACCTCTTGATTTCATGAGTGTATACAGAATAGTCTTTTGACATAAAATTCTCTTTGAAGTGGCTTACACTTCACACTCATATAAGTGATTTCTAACCGTGTCATCTCGTAGATACACTATTTGGTCAAATCTACCAAACTTAGTAAATCATTAAAAACTTTAAGCTTTATTACCTCATTAACAAGCCTTAAAGTCTTAACCTTGTTCCTGAACATTGTCTTCATCATGATAATGGATTGAGTTAATTGACAATGTCGAACCGTCAGCCACAACTTTGTTTTTCTCTTTGAATCTAGCTCTTGGGATCTCCAGTCTGCTAGATAGAGTTACCGTCATGCTGACTTGTCTTAAGCCGTAAACCCATTCCATTAGATGATCTTTCAACTGCCTCTCTCACTAGGACTTTCGTTAGTGGATCTGACACATTATCGCTTGACTTTACATAGTCAATTGTGATAATTCCACTAGAGAGCAGTTGTCTTACGGTGTTATGTCTCCGTTGTATATGACGAGACTTCCCGTTGTGACACTCCCTGCCCTACCTATTATGGCTTGACTATCGCAATGTATGCAAATAGGTCCAACAGGTTTGGGTTAGAATGGAATATCCTCTAGGAAATTTTGGATCCATTCAGCTTCTTCACCAGCCTTATCCAAAGCAATGAATTCAGATTTCATTGTGGATCGAGCAATACATGTCTGTTTGGATGATTTTCAAGAGACTGCTCCTCCACCAAGTATGAACACATAACCACTTGTGGATTTTACTTCATTTGACCCGGTGATCCAATTTGCATCACTATATCCTTCAATCACAGCAGGATATTTATTATAATACAAAGCATAATGTTGTGTATATTTTAGATAACCCAACACACGTTTCATTGCCATCCAATGAGTTTGACTCGGATTACTAGTGAACCGACTCAGTTTGCTAATAGCACATGCTATATCTGATCGCGTACAATTCATAATATACATCATATTCCAATTGAGAGTCACTTTGACCTTCATTCTTTTTAAATGTACAACATAAATCAATTGGAGTTTTGACAACATTGAAATTCAAGTACTTGAACTTATCCAATACTCTTTCAATATAATGAGGTTGAGATAATGCTAGTCCCTGGGGAGTTTTGATAATCCTGACCCCTAAGATCAAATCAGCAACTCCTAATTCCTTCATATCGAACTTGCTGGACAACATGCTCTTAGTAGCATTTATATCGTCAATGTCTTTACTCATAATTAACATGTCATCAACATACAAACAAACAATGACTTCATGATTCATAACATTTTTAATGTAAACACATTTATCACATTCGTTAATCTTGAATCCATTTGTCAACATTGTTTGGTCAAATTTAGCATGCCATTGTTTGGATGCTTGCGTGAGTCCATAAAGTGACTTTACAAGACTGCACACTTTTTTTTCTTTACCAGGAACTACAAACCCTTCGGGTTGTTCCATGTAAATTTCTTCCTCCAACTCTCCATTTAAGAAGGCTGTTTTTACATCCATTTGGTGGATTTTAAGATCATGCACTGCTGCTAGTGCTATTAACATCCTAATTGATGTTATCCTTGTTATTGGAGAGTATGTGTCAAAGTAGTCCAAACATTCCTTTTGTCTGTACCCTTTGACTACCAGTCTAGCCTTATATTTGTCAATAGTCCCATCAGGTTTCATTTTCCTTTTAAAGATCCATTTTGATCCTAAAGGTTTATTTCCTGGAGGAAGATCAGCCAATTCCCAAGTGTGATTACTTAAAATTGATTCAATCTCACTATTGACTGTTTCTTTCAAATAAGTTGACTCGAACGAAGACATAGCTGCTTTAAATGTTTGAGGCTCATTTTCAAGCAATAGTGCTACAAAATCTGGTCTGAAAGAAGCAGGTTTCCGTTGGCGAGTACTACGCCTAAGATCCTCACTAGTTAGAATATTTTCCGTTAATTCTTCTCATGGTCATTTAGATCTTTCACTTGTCGACTCACATTTAGTTTTATACGGATAAATGTTTTCAAACAAATCTGCATTATCTAACTCAATTATCGTATTAACATGAATCTCAGAATTATCATATTTGTGAGCCAAAAATCGACAGGCCTTGCTGTTCACAGCATACCCAATAAATACACAATCTACTGTTTTGGATCCAATTTTAACCCTCTTCGGTAAAGGAACCTCTACCTTGGCTAAGCACCCACACACATTGAAATATTTCAAGTTGGGTTTCCTTTCTTTCCACATCTCATATGGAATTGATTGTGTTTTTCGATGGGTTACTCTATTGAGTATCTTATTAGCCGTAAGGATGGATTCCCCCCAAAGGTTTTGCGGTGAACCAGAATTGATCATTAAGGCATTCATCATCTCCTTTAATGTTCTGTTCTTCCGTTCCGCCAAACCATTCAACTGTGGTGTATAAGGTGCAGTAGTTTGATGAACAATACCATATTCCAAATATATCTCTGCAAAAGGAGATTCATATTCTCCACCCGTATCACTCCGAATCATTTTTATCTTTAGATTCAATTGGTTCTCCATTTCATTTTTGTATTGCTTAAATGCATCAATTGCTTCATCATCACTATTAAGCAAATATACATAACAAAATCAAGTGCAGTCATCAATAAAAGTTATAAATTACTTTTTTCTACCACGAGATGGTGTCGACTTCATATCGCATATATCTGTGTGAAATAAGTCTAATGTTTTGGAATTTCTTTCAACAAACTTATAATGATGTTTAACAAACTTACTTTCCACACAAATTTCGCATTTCAGTTTATCGCATTTAAAATCAGACAATACTTTTAGAGTAACCAATTTTTGCAAGGCTTTGTAATTTACATGTCTCAAACGGGCATGCCATAAATCATTTGACTCCAATAAGTAAACAGAAGCATAATTTTTATTAATACTGTCAACAACTATTACTTTCAGTTTGAAAAGACCCTCATTGAGGTAGCCCTTTCCTATGAACATTTCATTCTTACTTATTACAACTTTATCATTAACTAGGACACACTTAAATCCGTTCTTAACGAGTAGTGCAACAGAAACTAAATTCTTCCTGATAGTAGGGACATGCAGAACACTGTTCAAAGTCAACACCTTGTCGGATGTCATTTTCAACATTACTTTCCCAGTTTCTGCAATCCTTGTTGTTGCTGTGTTTTCCATGAACAAATCTTCATCGTACTCAGCAGGAGTGTACGTTGCAAAGGCTTCTTTCGCAGAGCAAATATGTCGAGTGGCACCTGAGTCGAGAAATCACTCCTTGAGATTTCCAACTAAGTTACACTCCGAGATCATTGCACACAAGTCATCTGCATCTTCCATCTCTTCCACGATATTTGCTTGACTTTTGCCTTTGCCTTTGTCTTTGTCCTTTCTTGGAGCACGACAATCATAAGACCTATGACCAGCCTTGCCACAGTTGTAGCAGTTGCCTTTGAATTTCTTCTTGGCCTGTTCTGACTTCTGCCCGTTGAACTTCTTTCTCTTTTTGTCTTTGTAAGAGCTTCTTCAACAATATTAACTCCAATGATTGTTGAGCTCTTACGAGACTTCTTTTCGGCATTTTTGTTATCTTCCTCAATCTTGAGCCGAATGACAAGATCTTAAAGCTTCATTTCTTTACGCTTGTGCTTTAGATAATTTTTGAAATCGTTCCACGAAGGAGGCAACTTCTCGATCATTGCAGCCACTTGAAAAGCTTTATTTACTACCATATCTTCAGCAATCAGATCATGGAGAATAAGTTGAAGTTCCTGCACTTGTGATCCAACAGTTTTACTATCTACCATTTTATAGTCTAAAAACTTTGCGACCACAAATTTTTTCAAGCATGCATCTTCTGTTTTATATTTCTTCTCAAGTGCATCCCACAACTCTTTTGAAGTTGTTATTGCACTATAGACATTATATAAGTCATCCTCTAAAGCACTCAAAATGTAGCCTTTACATAGGAAGTCTGTCTGTTTCCATGCTTCAATTATCATGAACTTTTCTCTGTCTGGCATATCAGCAGCAGATACTGGAGTTTTTCACTGGTAAATTTCTGCAGACCAAGAGTGATAAGCCAAAAAATACCCGTTGCTGCCATCCTTTGAAATTCACACCTGTGAATTTACCCGGTTTCTCTGCTTGTGGTACAACAGTTCGGATTGGTGCAGCAACAATTACTGTAACACATTTCTGATAAAAAAAAATCGATACAGTCTTAGTAAGCAATAAATTATAATTGCAGACTTAAAGGAGTATAAAATCACGAAGATTTTTGTCTCCACCAGAAACACAAATTAAAATATAATTTTCTTAAGATTGTTGCTAATCTGAATTAGAAAATCAGAAATTACTGATTCTAATAAATTGTTCAGAAACACGAAGTAACTAAAATTTACAGAAGCAGTAAGAAAGATGAACATAAATTTAATTCACAAAAAATCTGTAAAACGTACCAGAATATGAATAAACTTTTAACAGGAAAAGATCAAGTCCACTGAACTCACAGTGTCCCCTTAAAGAAATTATTCCCGTCTAGTATCCGAGGTTTGATTTGGAATATAACCTCCCAGGGTAAAATGATCTGAATCACTAGAGTATAGATACCAAAAACTCTGGTGTCAGCGAACCAATCAACAACAAAAAAGTACACGAATAAAATTTTTTTGTACAGAAAAAGAAGAAGAAACTCAAAAAATTCGTAAGAAAATATTTTGAAGAATGAATGGTATTTATAGGCAAGAAGAACAGGTTCCGAAAGGTTGCAACCCTTTCAGAATCCACACGACCATTAACGAAAGTTTGCAACCTTTCAAATGGTATTTACTGTTCCTGAAAGTTGCAACCTTTCAGAACAGTCATGGCGGGAATTTTAAATAAAACGGGAAAGTTTAAATAAAATGGGTCGCGCGCGGGAATCCGAGTCGGGTCGGGTTAAATCAACTAAAAAGTTGAAACGTTTCGGTTAATTTCAACTAAATAACTGAAAACGTCAACTAATTAATTGAAAACATTTTTGGTCATTTAATTTAATTAAATAAATAATTAAATAATTAAAACAAACTTTGTCCAAAACCAAAAGCCAAAGCCAAGCGACGACGGCGCGAGGGGGGTCCCTCTTTCCAACCCTTTTAACAATTAATAGGAGTGTTTCTATATTTAAACTCTCCTATTTTTCTTTCCATCACCGATGAGGGACAAATGTCTTTTCATTAAAGCATAAGAAGACTTTTCAAGTTTTCAACTATTCAAGTTCTCAACTTTTCAAGTTCCTCTCTTTCCCTCTATTTCCCATCAATTTTTGCAACATACCCAACAGTTGTTGCTAGTGTTGCATTATTCCAACTTCTATTTTAGTTATGAGGTTCAAGGATTGTATGTTTCTACATTAAAGTTCTTATCGTATTATCTTGAATGTATTTTTCCTTTTTCTTCGATTCATATATGGTCTTTTAATGGATTACATTGAATTTCATGTAAAAATTAGTAGATGCTTTCCAACTTCTGAGTAGTTTTTATTTTCTTTTGCATCCATTAGAATATTTAATGGGAATGTGAAGAAAATCAGGTTTTAATGAAATTCAATGTTTCAGAAACTAATTAATATGATGGAACATTTGTAAATCTAATTAAATGTCCCCTCTTACTCTTCAATTTGATGTTTGCAGAATTCTGACACTGCTAAGTATTCGATATATATACATTCAGAGCCTGGTTTTGTGTTTAATGAGTCTACAACAACGTCGCGTTTCTTTCATGATCGCCAATTGAAAAATAGCATCAAGGTGAATGTTCTTACTTGCTGTCATTTTTTATAAAGGCATAATACATATATTGGACTCTAAACTTGGCTTCAAATTTTAACTTTGACCTCAAACTTTCATAGTGCACAAATAGGCACTTTAACTATACTATCTTTCAACAAATAAACACGCGATTCCTACCTGGCAAAATGCGTGAAATACACGCATTCTGAGCGAGTGAGAGGTAATTTTTGAGGCCCAAAACGATAAAAAATTGCTAAAATGACAATTCTACCCTTAATTAGTACATAAATTGGACTCTTAACTTGGCTTCATATTATAACTTTGACCTTTAACTTTGTTTGTGCACAAATAGGCACTTTAACTATCCAAAACTTAAACAAAAAAATACTCGGATCCTACATGGCAAAATACGTAAAATTCACTCAAATTAGGCGCGTCAGATGTAAAAATCGAGTGCCCAACAGTAAAAAAAACACTGAAATGACAATTAAACTCTCTTTCTAATTTTTCAACAATTTTCCCCTCTTTTTTGCATTATTTGTTGTTCATTGCAAAATGCAAGTGACATTTAATTACTTTTTTGTTATTATGAAAAAAATTATAATGAAGTCTTTTTTGACAAGATGGGGTGAGTATACAATTATACAAATTGAATGCAATTTTTGAAGGCATTTTGATTAGATATCAGACTGCTACTCAAACTTGACAAAAATATGTGAAAAGTTCTATCAGACAATTTATCAAATACTTTAAGTGCACCATTTCACTTAATAATTTTTAGTACTGTAAGTTCATTTGTTGGCCTCCAAAATTCATAATTGCAATTCTCTTCACTATGACAATCACAATACACAAAGCACCCTGTTTTTTCAGTCAAATATTTGACAACATAAAGCACAAATATACTTCAAACTAAAGAAAAGAAGGAGAAGTTCATTGAATCTCATGTCTTTCCATATTTATGGGTTGCTCTGAAATAATTTTGCAATAAAAACATTAGTTTCTTCTAGAGATTCTCATATTAGTTTGAACATTTGACCAACAATATGCAAATTCTTGTTTGTAAAATGTTGAATCTTGTTACCTTGACTAAATTGAGGAAGAAAAATAGATAACTCGAAAATTAAATTACAGCAAATATCTTGAACAATTTTTTCTTTGATTTGAATATAAGGAACATGAATTTCAGATTAGGAATTTTTAAGAGAGAGAAGAAAAGAGGTACTAATTTTTTTTTACCTAAAAAATGAATTTGTTTTCACTTCCACCTTATTCTATATTATAATTTATTTTTATAATTTTTAAAATCTAGGTGTATTTATTTTAGTTAGTTGGCAGCAACTGAGTGGTTTACTTTTCCACGTCAGAGCATGTGTGTAACACGCGTTTTGATTGAAATATTCGCGTGTTTTTTTATTTAAATTTCGGATAGTTAAAGTGTCTCTTTATGCACTATCAAAGTTAAAGGTCAAAGTTATAATTTGAAGCCAAGTTAAGGGTCCAATTTATGTATTATGCTTAAAAAAATACGTGTAAATTTTTTAATTAGTTGGCAGCCACTGAGTGGTTTACTTTTCCACGTCAGAGCATGTGTGTAACACGGTTTTGATTGAAATATTCGCGTGTTTATTTATTGAAAGATAGGATAGTTAAAGTGCCTATTTGTGCATTATGAAAGTTTGAGGTCAAAGTTAAAATTTGAAGCCAAGTTTAAGGTCTAATATATGTATTATGCCCTTTATAAACACAGAAGATCTTATCCCTTTGTTATGTTCCGTATTAGTTAGAACGTAAACGTCATGAAGTGAAAACATATAGGAGCTTTTGTTTGTGTTTTTTTCTCCCTTTCTCTTGATATGTGTCTATTACTTTTGGTTCTCGATGATTATCAGCAGCATTATCCAGATATACCTTGAGTTGGTCTATTTCTTTCTCGACTAGTACTGTCTCCAACTGTAGGTTCTTTCGAGTATTCTTACAAAAATGAGGAATATTTCTGTGAATATTTTGCTGATAACTGAGCTTTTTGTCATGCACTTTCTTCTCCATTTCAATTTCTTTCATCTTAGCCGGATTGATATGAAGTGTAACGTGTAGGTAGGTTGGGGAGAAGCAAGTATGATTGGAGCAGAGAGATTGTTACTTAAGGAAGCTCTTAAGGATTCAGCCAATACAAGATTCGTTCTCTTGTCAGAAAGGTCTACTTACACTTAAGATGCATGATTAATACCTCACGAATATGTATTTGTTGGCGATTTGTTCGTTTCACATGCATTTGCATCAGTGCTTGATCAATGATCATTTTAAATGTTGATTACTAGCTGCCTTACGAAATAGGAATATAGCTTTTTAACCAAAGTTAACAGGAGAAATAGTTCATTATCGAGTTGATTTCATAGATGGTCACTCTACTAATACTTATTATTATCTCAGAGAGTTTTTTTTTTGTTGAACAAAATTGGATCCAAGAAGAAATATGACTCTCTGAGATAATAACTTTTAGTTGAGTGTTTGTTTGAGAAATCAATCCATCATTATTATATAAATAAACACGACAAAAAAAACTAATACCTCTTCGGATTATGTTGACCAAACGACCTACCAAACATTAATCATTTCATTTCAACTGTACATTACTTTATGCATATCTGAAGAATAAGTATTTTTGAACTTTCGATTGCTCATCTCTATTTAATAACCTATTAAAACTTCTTTTTCTTGCTTTCCACCTTGATTTAATGGGCGTCATTTAAATCCGAATGGGTACAACAGTCATAAGGTCTTAGGTTCCTGTTCAATGGAATGACATCCTATATTGCTTTTTTGGACATGCTGGAAAATATGGTGTAAGAAATGGTTAACCCTATCACGATTTTGCTGAATAGACATGGACATGACATGACTATGATTCTTGACAAAGTAAGAACGAGAGAGAACTAGGGAATAACGATGAAAAAGTACAGGAGACCAGTAACTATTGAGTTCACAAATGAATTAATCAAGATTGACATATACTAGATTCCTGCTAAGGCTTGCGAAAATTCTCAATAGGCAGTGACCTTTTATCCATGTATTCGTCTTCCATTTTTTTCATCTATATGATTTGAACTTTGGATTAAATTTTTGGATTTGCAGCTGCATCCCGTTGTACAACTTTAGCTATATATACACCTATTTGACGGCTTCTCCAAGGAGTTTTGTAGACAGGTAACATGTGTAATTTAGTAGTTGATTCATGATTTGGAAGACTTGGTAGGAAGAATAGTAGTAGCTTTAATAATAATAAATTGCATTTTTGAATTTGAGAAAAATCTACTATTCTTGTATTTCCCTTTTGTTATAACCAACGGACGTGGATTCAGGATTAAAAAAATCTGTTTATGGTATATTGCGTAAAAGATCTCAAAGTTTCTACATCAGTAGCGAAACAATAAGTTGATATTTGTCTTCCAGCTTCTTTGATAAAAAAGAACAGCGGTACAACCCAAACATGGCACCATATATACCAATGAGCAAATGGCGTAAGGGATCACAGGTAGGATTTGAGTTATATACACTTACGATACAAATAATGTTTGCACTATTTGTGTAAAAATAACATGTAAAGCAGGTTGTTTCCTCTTATTTTAGGCAACTTCTTGTAATTATCTGATAGTATAAAATTTCTTCTATATTCTCCGTGACATAGAAGTTCTGCGACATGTCTACTTCACTGCCATAATAGAGTAGATCTTCTCCTTGTTTTTCTAGCGAAGCATGCCGGATTAAAGGCAGAGTGTGGAGTATTTTAGGACGAAATGTGCTTAGATGCACCTAATTCTTAGGTAGCTAAAGGCACAAGAACTATGCATCTTGAAATCGATTATCAAAGAGAATAAAACAATAATCAGCTTTGACATTGTAAACATCTGAAGAAGTTAATAGCAGCTTATAAACAAAAAACAACTAAAGACAATGCACAAATGTATTGCATTTGTTTTACTGCTCAATTCTATCGCATGAGCACTGTGATAAAAAGACCACTTTTGTTACTGCTCAGCTAAAGGATACTCTTGTTCTTTCTTCTTCTTTTGCTTATCAATCGATATATTAGGCTTCCTACTTCTATAAGTTTTAATTTGACATTTTAGTCCAGTGGATCACGTTAATCAGGAAGCACGCAGAAGTTGTTGCTCATGACGATGTTGTCTTTCCTGTTTTCAAGATGTTCTGCAAGGTGTGCATCATGATGTTCTTTCCCTTAATTTCTCAATAAAATTTCAATGCTCGAATTCATAGTCTTTAACCTCTATGTTTTCAAACCTTGTAATATATCTGAAAGAGTTGGTTTTGGTTCTTGTGGAATCAAACTAAATGGAAGATGAATTAATATGAATATTTGGTAGGAAGATAATTAGTACAAAATACAAGTCAAAGATTGTATCTTGGTAGGTGAAAGTTAGGCAAACCATAAAATGGTTTGCTATCTTAACCTTGACAATTTTGACACATAGTGATGTCATGGATGACATCAATAGGATGAATTTATTCCTATAAATAGGTAGCTCTTAATTCATTTTCAAATCATCCTCTCACTTGCCTTCTCACCTTCTAAGGCATTTGTGTTCTCTCTCTTGTAGTATTTCACTTGTATTCTTTGTAGAGTGAAACAAATATTGGTGCAGTTGTTCTTTGGTGGACGTAGGATCATTTTGATCCGAACCACGTTAAATATTGTTGTTCTTCCTTGTTCTTTAATTTCACGTTTCCGCTAACAATTGGTATCAGAGCCAAGGTTCTGTCTGAGTATGCTCTGTGGTTGCAGCACAGTCTGAACTTCCACATCAGAAAAAGATTACTTTGGTTTTCTGTAGTTCCAAATACATTGTAGTAGAAAAGGAAGAACAAGTAAAAAAAATAATGAGTTCCATGAAGTTTGAAATTGATAGATTTAGTGGGCGCAACAACTTCAATAACTGGAAAATCCAGATGATAGCGTTACTGCGGAGGGAAGGTTCAATTCATGCTATTAACGGAAAGTACCTCGATAAGATATCGGATGCCGACAAGGAAAAGATTGAAGGAGATGCATTGAGTGCAATCCAACTGTCCCTTGCACCTAACGTACTTTGTGAAGTGAGTACAAGTACCGAAGAGACGGCCAAAGAATTATAGGAAAAGCTGGAAGGGATTTACCAGGACCAGTCAGTGACAACAAGGATGTTGTTACAACGGCGTCTTCATACATTGATGGATTCAGGTACTTTGTTGCAAGACCATCTAGATGCGTTCAATAAACTTGTGATGGACTTACAAACTGCTGGAATTAAAAAGGACGAGGAGACACTTGCATGTTCTTTGCTATTTTCATTGACTTCAAAATATTGTGATATTGAGAATTCAATGATGTATAGCAAACAACCTATTAAACTTGAGCAAGTGCGGCAAGCACTAAACTCTTGTGATGTGCGGATGCATTTTGAAGGAGACAAAAGTGACGAAGCTAGTGGACTCTTTGTAAGAGGTCGTACTAGCCAAAAGGGAAGGAGCAAATCAAAGTACAGATCAAAGTCTCGTGTGAACAAAAAGAATGCGGAATGTTGGGGCTGTCACAAAAAGGGGCACTTTGAACGAGATTGCCCTATGTCGAAGTCCAAAGAAAAGGCGAGTGCATCCATTGTTGAGCAAGTACATGATAATGATGATGATTATGTACTAACAACATCATGCAATAGTGGAGTCTATGACAACAAATGGGTCTTAGATTCTGGTTGTACTCTGCATATGACATTCCGAAAAGATTGGTTCAGCAGCTATGAAACAAGAAGAGGAACTGTATTAATGGGCAATAATGCAACTTGTAAAATAGTTGGCATTGGTTCAGTTCATGTTCGCTGCCATGATGGAATCGTGAGGACTATTACAGAAGTCCGTCATGTTCCTGATCTAAAGAAGAATTTGATCTCCCTGGGTACTTTAGATAAACAAGGCTATAAGTACATGAGTGAAGGAGGAACTATGAAAGTGACTAAAGGGTCTTTAGTCATGTTGAAGGCCAAGCTGGAGGATGGCCTCTACACACTTGCGGGAAGCACCATTATTGGCTCTGTAAATGCATCTACAGTGCAGTTATCTAATGATGACAAGGCAAAATTATGGCACATGAGACTAGGCCATATGAGCGCACGAGGATTGGAGATGTTGAGCAACCGCAACCTTTTGAATGGTGAGAAGATCAGCACACTTGAATTTTGTGAGCACTGCGTCTTAGGGAAGCAGAAAAAGGTCAGCTTCAGCACTGGCAAGCACAAGACGGGAGGGGTGCTAGACTACATCCATTCAGATTTATGGGGTCCCTCTAAGCTTCCATCGAAGGGAGGAAAGAGGTATCTTCTCACATTCATTGATGATTTTTCACGAAAGGTTTGGGTGCGCTTCCTGAAGACAAAAGGTGATGCTTTTGAAGCATTTAAAGAGTGGAAGATTTTGGTTGAAAATCAAATGGAGAGGAAAATCAAGTATCTTCACACGGACAATGGCTTGGAGTTTTGCAGTGAAGAGTTTAATGATTTCTGCAAGGTTCATGGGATCGCAAGGCATAAGACGATCAGGCACACACCACAGCAGAATGGAGTTGCCGAGAGAATGAACAGAACTCTTCTTGAGAAGGCTCGTTGTATGCTCTTAAAGCAAAGATGTCCAAAGTATTTTGGGCTGAAGCAGTTCATACTGCTTCTCATATTGTCAATCGGTCTCCAGCATCAGCGATTGACTTTAAGACTCCGAATGAGGTATGGTCAGATGAACCCTCTAACTATTCATACTTGCGAATATTTGGGTGTCCAGCTTATTATCATGTTAATGAAGGTAAGCTTGAACCAAGGGCTAAAAAGGCCATATTCGTAGGGTATGTAGATGGAGTAAAAGGGTACAAACTATGGTGTTTGTCTTTACTCAAATTTGTAGTTAGTAGAGATGTTACCTTTGATGAATCCTCTATACTTGATCCTCGTAAAGTTTCTGTGGAGTTATCTAGAAACGAGAATAACAAGCAGGTGGAGCTACCGGTGGAGCTTACCAAGGAACGGGATCAAGAGACTCAAATTAATGACTCAAAAGATGCAGATCTTTAAGAACTTGCTTCCAATGAACCATACACAATTGCGAAGGGAAGGGACAAAAGGCAGATACGGAAACCGGAACGTCTTATAGAGCAAGAAAATCTGATTGCACATGCGTTCGTAGCTGCAGAAGAAGAGATTAAGGATCTCGAGCCCTCTTCGTATGTTGAAGCAACTTCTTGCAAAGATGCTGCACAATGGCAGTTAGCCATGATGGAAGAGATGGAGTCTCTTCACAAAAATGAGATATGGGTCTTAGTTAAAAGGCCAAAGGGGATGAGGACAGTTGGATGCAAATGGGTCTACAGAAAGAAAGAAGGTATTTCAGAAGTGGAAGCTGCTAGGTTCAAGGCGAGATTGGTTGCAAAGGGTTTCAGTCAGAAGGAGGAAATTGACTACAATGAGATCTTTTCTCCAGTCGTGAAACATAGCTCAATTCGCGTGCTACTAGCATTGGTTGCACAATTTGATTTAGAGCTTCAACAGCTTGATGTCAAAACTGCTTTCTTACATGGTGATCTAGAAGAGACAATCTATATGGATCAGCCTGAAGGTTTCCTAGCTGAAGGAAAAGAAGACCATGTATGCCAATTGAAGAAATCTTTGTATGGTTTGAAGCAATCCCCTAGACAGTGGTACAAGAGGTTTGATGCATTCATGACTACACATGAATTTTCGAGAAGTGCATTTGATAGTTGTGTGTATCACAAGAAGATGTCTGGTAACTCTATGATTTATCTATTGTTGTATGTTGATGATATGCTTATTGCTGCTAACAACATCACAGAGATAAATATTTTGAAGAAACTGTTGAGTAAGGAATTTGACATGAAGGATCTAGAAGTTGCAAAGAAAATCCTTGGAATGGAAATTTCAAGAGAAAATGGTGTTGTACATCTTTCTCAGAAGAGGTACATCGGAAAAGTTCTTGAAAGATTCAATATGCATATGAGCAAGCCTGTAAGTACACCGTTAGCTTCTCATTTCAAGCTTTCAGAGTTACAAATGCCTCAATCTATGGATGAGGTAGAGCATATGTCAAAGGTTCCTTATGCGAGTGCAGTTGGTAGCATTATGTATGCTATGGTATGCACACGTCCAGATATTGCCCAATCTGTAAGTGTGGTAAGCAAGTACATGGCAAATCCAGGAAAAAGGCACTGGAAGCTGTCAAGTGGATATTGAGATATCTCAAAGAAGCTCCTGATGTTGGCCTAACCTTCCGGAAAAGTGAAGGTATTTCAATTCTCGGTTATGTAGATTCTGACTATGCAGGGGATCTTGATCGAAGGAGGTCCACAACTGGATACATCTTTACTCTCGTTGGCAGTGCCGTTAGTTGGAAATCGACTTTACAGTCGATTATCGCTTTGTCTACTACAGAGGCAGAATATATGGCAGCAACGGAGGCAGTGAAAGAAGCTATCTGGTTGAAAGGTTTGGTGGCAGAATTGAGTTCGGTTCAGCTAGAATCAATTCTAAAATGTGATAGTCAAAGTGCTATTCATTTGATTAAAAATCAAAGATTTCATGAGCGCACCAAACACATTGATGTCAGATTTCATTTTATTCGAGATGTCGTAGAAAAGGGAGCTATCAAGGTTGAGAAGGTTATCACAGACGATAACGCTGCAGACATGTTGACCAAAATAGTCCCGCTTGCCAAGTTTGCATACTGCAAGGACTTGGCGGGAGTATGCATCAATTGATGCAACTCTAAGAGAACAACTTCTAGGTGGAGCTGGTATGTTCAACAAAGGTTTGATTCTTCTTGTTTCTTACAATGGGATTGCCAGTAAGCTTAGAAGTTTTGGCCGGAGTTGTTTATACGCATGCTTGGAACACAAACCAAGGTGGAGATTGAAAGAGTTGGTTTTGGTTCTTGTGGAATCAAACTAAATGGAAGATGAATTAATATGAATATTTGGTAGGAAGATAATTAGTACAAAATACAAGTCAAAGATTGTATCTTGGTAGGTGAAAGTTAGGCAAACCATAAAATGGTTTGCTATCTTAACCTTGACAATTTTGACACATAGTGATGTCATGGATGACATCAATAGAATGAATTTATTCCTATAAATAGGTAGCTCTTAATTCATTTTCAAATCATCCTCTCACTTGCCTTCTCACCTTCTAAGGCATTTGTGTTCTCTCTCTTGTAGTATTTCACTTGTATTCTTTGTAGAGTGAAATAAATATTGGTGCAGTTGTTCTTTGGTGGACGTAGGATCATTTTGATCCGAACCACGTTAAATATTGTTCTTCTTCCTTGTTCTTTAATTTCACGTTTCCGCTAACAATATCATGCAGAAAAGATACAACTGCATTCCAGATGAACATTACGTGCAGACATTATTGGCAGTAAGTAATCAATTATTTACCTAAGGTGCTTTTCTATTTCAGACTTCTTGTATGTTTGTTCATGCCCGTAATTGGCAAAATTCCTTCTGTATTGTTTGAGAGAATCATCATGTGTTTAATCAGCACTATGTGTAGTTGTCTTTTTACTTCTTTTTTTTTTGTCAATAGATGCATGATAGTGATGGAGAACCGGAACGTAGAACAATAACCTATACAGAGTGGAGCCAATCCGCGTCAAATATGGACAAAAATAGTTGGCATCCTATGACATTTAGCTATGCAGATGCAGGGCCTGAAAAGATCAAGAGAATAAAGGTATACTTATCAGGCAAATATATAATATTCGATCGTCTTCCACTTAAACATTTGGCTACATTCATCTCTTTCATGATTTGAGTTTTATCTAAAAGAAGGGAGCCTATTACAACTAATTAAAATACTTAGAGAGTATAACAGTTTTATGTACTGTTAGTGTATGTAAGTTAAATCCGTGTGTTAATGTGGTAGACGTAATTAGTTCTTAACTTTCTTTCGCTTGACTTTTCGTTTGTCTTGTCTTGGATTTTCGTTCAATTTCCTCTTGTTATTTTGCTTCAAAACATTTGTCCTTCACAACTGACTGGTTTATGCAACTTGGATCCTACTGAGAGGATATCAACAACGTTTACTACGAGACTGAGTACAGAACAGAGTGGTGCCGTAATAATTCTACACTGGTTCCATGTTTTTTGTTTGCAAGGAAGTTCTCACAAGGAGCTGCAATGCATATACTGAGTGGAGGAGTAATTTCTCAGTCTGATGCTTCTGCTCTAATGGACCAAACGCCATGATTTACATCGTTGCTTTTGCTTCTAATGCTTCATGTTTACGTCTCTCTCGTGAACGAATTTTGCTTAGTAGGTCAGAAGATCCCTTGAGAGTCGTTTTGTTGCTAGTTAAGACGTAAATTATTCATGTGTTAAAACTAGTATAAATAGTACCATGCATGTTTGGTAGCATTTTAATTTGTATGTATAAAATGCAGCTTAGTTAATATTTTACAATGTGTCATAACTATTACATGTATAAATTGCGAGGGAATGTATGTATTATTTACTCATGAAAAAATTATACATGAATGATCAAAGTTCGCATAACTAGTCAACGGATTACAACCATCCAAACAAGGTGTAGGTTGCTAAAATTTGAAATTTTGATAAATATCAAAGATACTCCTTAATTAAGTTAAAAGTTGACTAACTGTAGGATAATATTTCACAATCAGGTTAGTTAGAAAAACATACTTTGGCCACCCTATTGACTGCAAAAGCCACAATGCAAAGATGAATATGTGTTACTCTGCTTAAGTGCATATGTAACAGATAATTTGTGGAAATCCCACTCTTATTTTGGTCAACCTATAGGATTTGACTGTGCCAGCATGAGATGTGGTGGGATAGTTAGGAGCCTCGAAAACGAAGAAACTGTCAGAGAAAGAGCTTTACTTTTTAATAGGTTTACCAAGCACACATTTGTAATAGTTGAGTTAACTAAGGTAATCATAATCATTTCACATTTCAGTTATTAAGTTTTTACTTTTTATGTTTGATTCTTAATTATTTAGTGTATTTTTTTCAACCACTTAATTAGTTCGAATAGATTTAAGTTAATAAAGTTTAAATATCTAAATATATTTTTTCAAGCTCGAAAAGTTTTGTCAGGCGCATTACTCAGAAATGAGTGCCTAATGTAGTTCTTTAACACTTTGAGGTTCTCTTTCACTTCTTTGTAATCATGCTAATGATAGTGTAACTCTTTGTATGAAGTTAAAAATTCTTTTGTGTACTAGCATCAACAATATAATATTTATCTACTTAATAAAAGTAATAGCTATGTAAAGAATTACTATAGAGATATGCCATGAAAATGAGATAACTTTTTGTAAATAAAGTAATATTTATGTTGGTGAGAATAATAACTATAACTGATAGAAATGATCTAAAGATTGGTAAGAATAATGATATCAACTATAAAATTTGTTTTTATATGAAATAAATGGTTGACATATATAAAATAGTGGATCATTTTTTACAAAATATAATTTGTAGGTCAATTTTATATTTTAAAAAATGTGAAATCATGATAGAAAATTCTTAAATCAAACCTTTTGGATTCATCTCATTATTTCAAATCACGAGATGAACGCACATATTCAACAACTAATTTTATCTCATTATTTCAAATAACAAAATGAAATCACATGTCTAAACACTTAATTAATATATATTTTGAAGTTGGGATGTCTTTTATCTTAATTTTTAAATATTAAGACCTTACTAACCATTTAATATTGAATAGTCAAACTAAAAAAGAGAAAGGTCCAAAAAAAGGAATTGATTGCGTGCTTCATATTTGATAGATCTTAACTTCTTCATAAAAAAGTCAATAATCATATGTTTCTTGTCTTAGTTAAATTCATGCACTACTTTCTTTGTGAGGCAATGCATATCCATTAAAAAAAAGGTTGTGGAAATAAATTAAACATCATTTTCTATTTTTGTCCTTTTTAGTTATATTCAAACTAATCTTGAAAATATAAATAATTCAAAGTTAAATCATAAATATGAGCAATTAACTATCTTCAAATTATTACTTAAATGTGTAATTGAAAGGCAAAATTGATTTTTTTTTTCAAATACTCTCTTGAACTTTGAACAATTTATTTATTTAAAATTATGAATTAAGGCTCAACAAATAACTTATTTTGAAATGGGGGAGTATTAATGAGAAAACTTGGTTGGCAACTTAGAGGCCTATTGATAAAAGGGAAAAAACTCAAATATGTTACTGAATTTTGAAAAAAAGGCTCATGTATGTCATTCGAATTTTGAAAAAAAGGCTCATGTATGTCATTCGTTAAAATATTAGCTCATTTGCGTCATTTTTCATTTGAAAAAAGGTCATCCATGTCATTATTTGTGAAAAATGTCATTGAACTTTGGAAAAAGTCTCATCTATATCATAAATTGAAAATTTGGCTCATATATATGCTATTTTAATTAACAAATAATGACACGCATGAGCCTTTTCTCAAATGATCTACAAATGAACTGAACTTTTAACAAATTATATAAATGAGCATTTTCTCAAAATTCAGTGCTATATTTAAGCATTTTCCCTTGATAAAAGATCACATGCAGGAAAAAGGAAAACACAGAGAGAGAAAAGAGAGAGGAACCATCTTGTTGAAATTTGAGTGACATGTCTTGATATGTGATATTTAGGGCCTAAAATTTATTTATTTATTTTTGTCAAATTGAGTAGCAATTTTATCGCAACCCTAAAAAAAAGATACATCTTAAAGAGGAAGGACTATATCTTACTCTCTATTACAATTGAGAACTAAATAAGAAGTAACTAGAGAACTAGTTACTATTAATTGCAAAAAATAAAAATAAAAAGATCACAAAACATGGTGGCAATAAAGGTGAAATAGACCTAAGGTGGATTATGAACTATCAAAGCTTGATCTTCTTTTTCTTGAGTAAAATTAAGGTATTCACTTAGTTCAAAAGTATTAAAAATTCTTGATGGTTGAGAATCAAACTAATTAAGTTAACTTTTGACTATATTCCTCTCTGCATAATTTCCGAAACTAGAATTTTTAATTAGAAAAATAAATTTACGTCTAGTGTCCGATGTTTAGCTACAAAAGTTGATCCTTGATTAAATCTTGATAAATAAAATGTGTCAAACAAATAAAAAATGATTAAAATTTTCTGTTTTAAAAAATTGGAGGTAAGGAAAGGAGAAATTGAAGAGGTTTTAAATGAAGAATTGAATCTTCATCAATAAGGTGAAAGTTCAGATATAGCAAATCAACTGAGTTACTAAGATTTCTAAAAAAAAAAAAAAAAAGAAGACATTTGATTTATTATACTTTCTTCAAGCCATATATCTAAAGGTGATTTTTCAGTTTAACTAATGACATTTTTGACTTGGGAATAAATTACCTTTACTACCTCATGAGCTCAAACAATATCTGGAGATTTAGAAATCAACATAAGAAATTTCCTCTTAACATCCTTGATTAATTGTCACTATAGCCACTTGCCCTACAACACTTTCAAGGTTCATCTCCTTTTTCCTTATTTACATAAACATAATTCAAGTTTTCCAGTAATTCCATTCCTTCTTAGGCCAAACTTTCATGACTTGAATTTTGATGTAACAATATTCACATTGATAGAGACTACCATTAAACAAAATTTCATTCTTGACAAAAAAAATTCCCTATAAATACCACTTGGTATATTCTCCTTTTATTTTCAAATCAAGCTAGTGATCAAACTTTAAATATTACAAAACTCCTTAATTATATAACTAAAAAAAATGAATTCATTCAAGTTCTTATTTATTATCTTACTATCAATTTCCATAACCATTGCTCTCTTTCCTTCATTGTCTAGTCAAGAATTACACCTTGAAGGCCTAGATGCATCTTATTTGCGAGGAAAGACCTCTTTTCTTGCCCCAAAACAACGATATGTTGCAACGTGTGATAAATACCCTAGGGTTTGTGCTGCAAAGGGCAGTCACGGGCCAGATTGTTGCAAAAAACAATGTGTGAACGTCCTCAATGATAGATCCAATTGTGGGAAATGTGGTAACAAGTGCAAGTACTCTGAGAGATGCTGCCAAGGGTGGTGTGTGAACATATATGTTAACAAGAAGCATTGTGGCAAGTGCAACAATGAATGCAAAAGAGGTAGTTCATGCTCTTATGGAATGTGCAACTATGCTTAATTAATTAAGTGATTACACTTTTCGGTGTATAGAAGTTAAATTCCAATCAATTCTATACATTTAAGTAAAATGTGTTGGTTTCATGTAAGGGATTTCATTATTTGTCGTATGGGAATTAATTTATGTTAAGAAAGAATAATACATTTCATATTTAGATCTTCTATTTAGAAGTATATAGCTAATTTGTTTTTGTGGTCCAAGTATATAATTAAGCAGACTAAACTTTCTTTTTAGATCGTTCTAAATTGTAATACCCCAAAAAATTTTAAGCTAAGATCTAAATAATTTTTCATATGCGTATAGACCGGATAATTTCCTAATGATGCATTGGTGCTAAGATCCAATTTTTAAGCGTGGTAAGTGTATTAGATGTGAATTAAGATCTACAAATTCTCTAGCACAAAGTTGAGTTGGAAGCTTCCTTACCGATTGAGTTTCACTACAAGATTTTACTTGAGTCAACTTCAAACGATCATATATCTCTTAGAATATGCAGAGTTATGTGTCTCATTAGCTATCAAGTTAAAGGGTTACGAGTTTTCTTTCCAACACCACCAAATTTGCATCAATCTGAGTCCAGAGTAAAGAGTTACGATCGTTTTATAACTACAAATACTCCAATCTGAGAATTTTGTTCCCAATTTCCACGAATTGAAAACTACCTTCCGTGAAGCCATTTACGAGCAGTGGTTCTTGCTCATGGAATTGAACTTAAAGTTCTCGCTAGAATTCCAAGAAACAACCAATCCATGAGTTGTGTATCATTATAAAGACCCGTGTATATCATATATATTAGTTGTATATCAATGTTTTAAGATTTCATAAGAACAATATTTTGAGTTTTTGTCCTCACTTTTCACTCTTTGGTCTATCCCAACAGCTCCCAAGAGCTCTCTTAAACCCTACTAAGTCATGGTAAGTATTTTCCATGATCTTACAACATAAATCCTAAAATTTCAATAAGATTCAAACATCAAATCCTCTTTCTATCTTTAGTGAATATAAAAAATTCAATTCTAGGATTCGAGAATTCCTAGAATTGAATTTTTGAGAAAAAACATCACGAATTAAAATAATAAAAATAAATTATAATATAGAATAGACATAATACATAAATATGCCCTTAACTTGACTTCGAGTTACATTTATGCCCTTCAACTTTGGATGTGAACAAGTAGACACTTAAACTTGTATAAAGTTGAGCAAACAGACACACATGTCCTACATGTCATTTTTTGTCCCACGTGGTGTCCTACGTGTATTGTGCCATGTAGGACTCATGTGTTTATTTATTTAAAAAATGGATAGTTAAAGTGTCTCTTTGTGCACTATCAAAGTTAAAGGTCAAAGTTATAATTTGAACCCAAGTTTAGGGTCCAATATATGTATTATGTCTATAGAATAAGGTGAAAAGAAAACCAAATCATTTTTGGGAAAAACTTTTACCACGCTCTTCTCCTCTTTTTTCTTAAAAAATAAACCTAATCTAAATTTCTAAAGTTCATGCCTTTATATTCAAATCAAAGAAAAAATTACTTAAGATATGTGCATAAAATTCATATACTTGAACGATTAGCCATTCTTCTTCCTTAATTTAGTCAAGGTATCAAGTTCAACACTTTATAAACAAGAATTGTATGTTGTTAGTCAGATATTCAAGCCAATATGGAAATCACTAGAGGAAGCTAACGTTTTTCTTGCAAAATTATTTTAGAGCAGTCCATAGATATAGGAAGTCATGAAAATCAATTAACTTTTTCTTCTTTCTTTAGTTTTAAGTATATTTGTGCTTTAAATTGTCAAATACTTAATGGAAAAAAGAAGATGTTTTGTATATTATGATTGTCATAGTGAATAGCAAATTACAATTACGAATTTTCAGAGACTAAGAAATAAACATAGAGTGTTAAAAATTATTGAGTAAAATGGTGCTCATAAACTGTTTGATAAAATGTCTAAATGAACTTTTCAAAGATTTTTGTCAAGTTTGGGTAGCAATCTGATACCTAATTAAAATGTAAGGAGTCTCGTAAGTGTGAATTGGAGTCGTTGATTGAGAGTCTTCGAACTTAGATTGTGTTCGATTTTTACAAATGTATACTTATCCCATCTTGCTTACAATAGATATTTGGAAAAAAAATAAAAAAACTTCATTATAGTTTTTTTTTTACAATAACAAAAAATAATTAAATGTCCGTTGCAATGTGTGCATTTGCAATGAACAACAAATAAAGCCAGAAAGACAAAAGGGGGAAAATGTTGAAAAAATTAGAAAGACAAAAAAGTGAAATTTAATTAAAAAATTAATATATATATATATTAATTTGGGTGTATTTCACGCATGTCGCCAGGTAGGATTCGAGTATCTTTTTGTTTAAGGTTTAGATAGTTAAAGTGTCTATTTGTGCAGTTACAAAGTTAAAGATCAAAGTTATAATTTGAAGCCAAGTTAAGAGTTCAATTTATGTATTATGCCGTAAGACTATCATAGTGAGGAACTAAATTCTTCTCTACACCCTATATCTACAATTTCAGTTAGTAATATCAAAGCTAAGTTTTTTACCCCAAAGTTCGTGATTTTCAAATTCGCTCAATTTTCCTATTGAATTGATTCTTAATCATATTATTGAAATTATAGTACTTCATATAGTTTATGATCTTCGATTTATAGTTCATGCTGATTATACCACATGGACCCTTTCTAGCTAAAAGTTATTTGAAAACCTTGTCATGATAATTTGAATGTATTGTTTTCATGAATAAAGTAAGTTTCAAGATTTTAAAGAAGTCTTTCAAGAAAAAGTTCAAGAAAGTATATTTTGATTCAAGTGCATTATTTCAGAAGAGTTTCAAGAACATATTTTTCTTCAAGTGTATTGTTTTAGAAGAATTTAATATATTTTAACATCATGATGCATATTTTCCGAAAGAAAGAATAGACAAATTCTTAAATAAAACATGTTTAGCTTTATAAAAAGGGAAAAGACTCAAATATGTCATCGAACTTTCAAAAGGCTCATTTATGTCATCAGTTAAAAGTTTGGCTCATTTATGCCATTACCGTTAAAGAAAAGGCTCATTCATGTCATTTTTTTTAACAATGGTTTTGCAAAACTATTTTTGACACGTGATCAATTATAATTCGACCACATTATCAATTTTTTATAGCTCCATAGATCTGTAAAACCAATATAAAAATCTTCGTCAAATGTGAGTGCTGCAAAAGAAGAAGAATGCTCAGAGGAGTAGAAAAGAAAGAAGAAGAAGAAGAAGAAGATAGATTACATATTGTAGAAAGAAAATTAAGGAGAAATCGTGTAAACAAGAATCGTTCAACAATTCACACGTTGTAACTATTAGGACTACGGTGGAATATTTTTGTTTATCACATCCTATATATACCAAGCGACTGCTTAAGAATTTTCAAGACACTACCTTGTCTTTGAGTAAGCAAGCTAGGGCGGTTCAAAATCGAATCGAAACTGATAATTCAAATAAAAAAAAGGTTATTGGTTTATCAGTTTTAAGTTATTAGTTTAGTGGTTTTGATAATGTTTATGATTGTTTTTGTTATCGGGTTATCGGTTCTTAACGGTTTGAAATTTTTCTTAACAGGTTAACTGATAATTAACTCGATAGTAAATTAAATAATGGAAAAATGACGGAAATCCCACTTTTAAGTTCTCTTATTACCATTATCACCTATTAGTTTTATAAATCCCCAAAATCTCTTATTTTCACGCATCAGATTAATGTATTAGCGCATCAAATTAACGTATCTCACACATCAGATTAGTGTATCATGTATAAAATATAATGTATCTTACTTAACGACTAATGTATCTCGAGCGTCAGAGTAATGTATCAACACTTATATTTTTGTATCAGAGTGAGAGAGTTTTGTAATTATAAACTTATAAGGGACAAATCGTAATTTTGCCTTAAAAGTATGTGATTTGTGTCCTTTGCCCTTTTATTATGTTTATACCATTTTGTATATAAAGTCCTTGACTTAGAGTTTGGTTTCCTACTTTTATTTTTGGTTGTCTCAAACACTTTCTATAGTGTAAAAGTGTTTTGCTTTTGAACAAGATGTAACTTGTGAACTCACGTGCATGGTTTATTTGGTTTGTCACCTTGTTTCTAAGTGATTTTCAATAATTTTTTTGTGTCAAATCTTAACGGTTAAAACGGTAACTGAACCGAACCGATAAACCAATAACATATAAGTCAATATCTTAATTGTTCCATAACGATTTAGCATCTCTACAAACAGATAACCAATAAATCAAATCGATAAACTTCAAAACCGAACCGGTCGATACACAACCCTAAAAACCTAATTAACATTATAGATTAGTTTAACTCAAGTCTAATTCTATATATGTACCTTTTGTAATAATTATGATTAATGAATGTATCTATTATCACTTTAATTTATTGCTTAAACATGATAAATTAATGTGATTTTTATGCACACACTCCATGCACAACATGTCTTTTCTTTTTCTCTTTGGTCCTTTTTAGATACTACTAGTTTCTGGATAAATGTGTTGCACGTGTGTTTCAGGAGAATTTTCATAAATTTGTTAGAATAATTAAAATTTTATGAAAATATACATGTAACGAATAATAAAATGCAATAATTACTAACATATCTTTAAAATATGGAAAATAGTATCATTTAAGGAACATATCTTAATATTTAAAATCAAATTCTTTTAAGCAACCAACGGTAAGTTTTGAATTTTGGTTAGTAATTAACAAACTTTCAATAAAGTCACAAATGACTAATCAATCAGAAATTCATAAATAGTTAAATTTAAAAAGTCTAATAGATTAAAATACAAAATAAAATAAAATAATACAATGTACTCATCTTTCTTAAAACTTTAATCATACAATATATATAGGTGTAAGAAAAACACATAAATAGTACATAATTTTCCAACTTCTCGTTGACTGCTTCTATCACAGCCAATAAAAATTTAAGATCCTTCTTTGTCGAGTCAAACTAAAGGATGAATCAATAAAAAAAAATGATATAAATGTTTCACTACTTTAACTATAGAATGAAAAGAATATCTAAGGATCTCTGAAAAAAAGAAAATGATTTATATTAATGAAGCAAAGAAATAAGGGGGTTTAGGGTATTAGAATTTGGGGTTGTAGTTATTTCTAAGTGTTAATGCAATCAAGAAATGAGAGGTTTCGATTATTGGAATTTAGAGCTTGTGTATATTCCAACGTGTAAAGTTAATAAAAATTTGTTATCCAAGATGATTGTATGTTACTTCATGAAAACGTTAATAACTTTCTAATTCACCATCCTTTACTACGATGTGGAAGTTATGAAAATGAAATGTGTGAATTATGGAATTAATCTTTTAAATAAAGGAATTAGAAATAAGAAATACTTTAAAGTAGATTATTAAAATGTCATACATATATATATATATATATATATATATATATATATATATATATATATATATATATAGTAAATTGAAGGAGAAAAATAAAAATAAATACATTTTTGAATTAAAAAAATGTAACTAATTAATTTTTTTTTAAAAGAATAAGAATGTCAACAATTTGTTATGAATATTTTCTTCTTTTAATTTTGAGAAAATGCATAAGTAACCCCTCAATCTATGACCGAAATTCCAGAGACACACTTATACTATATTAAGGTCCTATTACCCCCTGAACTTATTTTTTAAATAATTTTCTACCCCTTTTCGGCATATGTGACACTAACTTAAAAAAAAATGTCAACACACGCTGGACCCACAAGATAGTGCCACGTCGTCCGAAAAGGGATAGAAAATTATTTATAAAATAAATTCAGGGAGATAATAGGACCTTAGTATAATATAAGTGTGTCTCTGAGATTTCGGGCATATGTTGAGGGGGTACTTGTGCATTTTCCCTTTAATTTTCGACTTAACACCTTTTCACAATAATAATAATAATAATAATAATAATAATAATAATAGTAATAATAATAATAATAATAATAATAATAATAATAATAACAATAGGAATAATATTGTACTATTTAATATTTAATTGATTAACTATTTTATGTATTTTTATTAAGTATATTTCAACTTTTAACTTTTTTGTTTCCACTTTAGTAATGTATGATATAATGTTAATAAAGAAAAAATAAACTTAGTGAATATAACTTGGTGAATATTCTAATATTACCTCTCAAATGGATACATCCATATTGTTTGAACTAGACCTCCGAAGCGGGGCTCTTGTACAAGGTGAATTGGAAAATGCTCTATCACATCAAAGATACCACATGAAAAGATCTTCTCTAACTTAGTAGTAATAACATGAATATTTTCTTTCATCTTGTCTAAACTATTCTCCAACAACTTGCCAGAACACAAATCTTTAAAGAGAAGACTTATCACTGTGATTGATTTCCATATCCTTTCGGATAGATGACTAAAAGTGATAGAGTTAAAGTTTTTATCGTTATATAAGCAAATTCAAACCATTTTTTAAATATTTGTTTCTTGATTTAAAATCTAACAAAGATAAATCTGATTACAAAATAAGTAAAATCTTCGACACAAGCAAAGGAAACACGAGATACGAAAAATAGAAAAAACAAATTATTTCAAGAAACAATCAATTGCTAATACTCATCCACCACACTAATTAATCATGTGTCAAGTACTTACCCTCAAATAATGAGTCAATATTAGCTTCTCGGACACTAACAAGACTACTTAATTGTAGAGCTGTCCATATGGGTTGACCCACCCCATTCGGGCTAACCCATACAGACTTTGAAAATTTACAAATCAAGTCGGGTTAGCCCATATTTGGTGTGGGTCAGAAAATGATTGGCCCAACCCACAAGTACGTGGCTGGCCGGATCGACCCTTTTTTTTTTGAAATATTTCTTTTATAATTTTTTAAATTAATATAATTCAAAAATAGTATCATAAATATCGATAAGACAATATTAAATGGTGTCAGTGTTAGTTCCTTTTAATTAAATCCACAAATAACATTTTCTTTATAATATTTATTATGTCTGATTTCAAATAAAAGTATAAATAACTAAATAGAAATATTAACCTAATTGTTTTTCAATGATCATAATAAAACACAAAAATTATGACAATATTCCATAGGCTACGACCTATTTATTGATTCCCTAGAAATTTTAGGTAGTTTTTGTTTTATGTAGCACATATGTTATTATAAACATAATTTGCATTTAAATTGTAATATTCCAAACTTTAAATAAATTTTGAGTTTAAACTCTTGTTATTTTTTGATACTCTATTTAATTTTTAATTTTTAATTAGTATTTATTTGGCCCATGAGCTGACTCTATCTATATTTTTCAAGCCCCACAAATCAACAGACTTATTCAGGCTAGGCTAAAAAAACTCTTTTTTTAAATAAACTCCGAAAATTATAGTTCACCCCTAATAAATCACGAGTTAGATCAAACCGGCCCAATGGGCCTAGCCCATATTGACGGCTTACTTAATTGACTTAATCCAATTAAAAGCATTAAGAACACATGGATATAGCTATACAAGTAATTCTTCATTTCTAGCTCAAATGGCCAAAATATTCTTATTTTGAGAAATACTTTTATTAAAATCAGTTTTTTAGAAAAATGATAATTTATGTTTACCTAATTATTTGAGAAATATTTTTAAGCACTTTGATAAGCAGATCGTGTCCAACCTCCTCATGTGCTTAGCCCCTGGAAATAAAGAAAATGGTGTGAGATTATTATATGATCGAATAGAGGGTACATACAGAGTTCAATGTAAATTTTGTATTAAAAAATATAAATATGAGATTGATAGTTAAAATGACCCCATATTAAAAGAGGTTGACAAGAAGGTAGTTTTGGTGATACATCTAAAGTTTGAATTTAATTTCTCTTCTTCCTTTTTCTTTTGACTTTTCAAATTTTTTCATTCAAGTAGTAATCCTGTTCTAAGTTTTATATAGAAAATTTGTTATCAATAAAAAATTGAAAGCTATTAACCCGTTGAGGTTTTATTCATAACTTATGTCCTTTTACAAAGTATAAAGTTCCATAATTTCAAATATTAATATAAAGTTACAATATAGTATGAAAAAAAAAGATTATTTTGACCCATTATAAACATGACTAACCCCTTAAGAGGCAAGAGTTGGGCTAACTAGTATTTTTCTCTTAAAACCCCAACCCCTAAATCAGACCTAAAGATAACCCAATCTGACTTAAAATCGGGACGGTTAAGACTGACCTTTAAGAGGCAAGATTTGGGCTAGCTAGTATTTTTTGAAGGCCTTACGTGATTAAGCATATTTCTATATTTTATACGTAATATTTTCTTGTTAATTTATATTACACAACTTTATTGACCAATCAACAAGTTTCAACCTAAAAAATTGTTAATGGATTCGATGACCATTTATCATACACTTAAATTATGAGTTGCATCTCAAGACAATATTGTTGAATCATTAACAAGCTTGATATGTAAAGAGAGAATCAATGAATTACCTCTTCCTTTTATTTTCTTTCCCTTTTAAGTAAAAATCAAAATTAACACACACAATTACTAATTTGCCTTGATTCCAAATTTACTAAATCTAATTACCTCATACATGGTGAAATCATAGATGTGTACAAACCCCTTACTTGGAGAAACATTAAGTGAGAAAGTCTGACTTAACATATAGAATTGTTTGGGGAAAAACTTTAAATGGAGGACTAGAATAGATAAAGGAAAAAATTCATAGAGTTACAAAATCTTTCCGTGTTCACATTATTTGGCAAGCAAAATGAAATGACAATATTGTCCATTACATACATATATATAATTCGACCTCATTAACTCTAGGTTTTATCAATTTGAAAATCTGTCTTGGATCCATCACCTCTCATCTTAAGGGTAAAACTGGAAGAAATGTTCCTCATTACGTCATCGAACATATCTTCATTGTCTCTTGAAATATAACGGACAGTTAGAAAATTGGGGGCCCAATTTTGTCCTTATGTTCTTCTAAACTAAATTTTATTTGACTAAAAAAATTATCTTTATTACTTCAATTGTTGTCTTGCCAACTAAGTACACTTAAGGGAACAATACATTTTGCAATAAAATCCTACTACTAGATTTATGTGTCTTCTTCAGAAAATTGATACACTCTAGAGAGGAGAAAAGTGGAAGAAAAAATATGAGTAGCTCTGATTCATCACCTTTTGAAACAAATGAGCAGGTACATACATATATATGTGTAGTGTTACTAATTTTCAATTACTATTTTTTTTTGTTTAATTCATTCAAATTTGATTGTTTATTTCTATGTTTTTTGTGTGAGATCTAATTCTTACCATTTTGTTTATGCATTTGTATCTCAAAAAGGAAATAGATTTTTTTCTTCTTTGATTGTTGATAAAATTTCATGAGGCTGACTATATGTTTTGATAACCTCTTAATTGATTTGTATAAAAGAGGGCAAATTTTCAAGAAATTGAATTTAGATCTACTATATGAAGTTGTGCTATGATATTATTCTTATAAAACTAATAAACGATAATATATTGGAAAATTTTCCTAACTAATTTTATGAGAGAATTACTTTTAATTGTTATTTAAGATTTATTTCAATAGCACAACTTCTAATCAGTCAAGAATTTCTACTAATTAGAGGGTATAATTGAGTGATTTAACAGTTAAATATTTCAATCATTAAATTTACTCTTGATTTTATATTTCAAAGTCTTTCTTGATAATTCTTTCATGTAAGATATGTATACATGTTTTTACAAAATAAAAGATTTTTTTGATTATTTTACACCACATGTCGAATAGTTTTTTATTAATAAAATAAAATTAAAACATTCTTAGTCAGGATACATATATATAAGCAGGGGACTAGACCTTACTTACATATCCTAATAAGGTAACAAACCTCCACTAATTATTAGTAAACATGAATAAAATAAGAGTTAGAGAGCACTAGGTATACTATTATTACACATTTGTTAATTGCACTGTATGATGATATGCTTAAGTAGTTCAAAATTATAAAAGACTAGAAGAAAATTGAGTCATCAACCCCAAATTTTCTTTTACAAATATATCGTAACAATTCCTGAAATGTTATCCACTAATGTTGTCATCCCAATAATTTTGGCAAGAAAAAGAAATGACAATTTTTAGGAAAGTATTAATGTGTAAAAGGATATAATGTCTCATTTTCTTGTCATGTCATAAGGGAGGCGGGAGTCGTTGTGTGCTTTAACGACCTGTTTATATCATAAAATTAAACGTGTAACGATTGTGTAATTTTAACTATAATCTACTATGTAGTCATGTACTAGAACGATTTTGTATTCTAGTTGTTCATTTTACTTCTTTTCACATTAGAAAGGAAGCATTTTCACGATATAGAATGAAATGACCATTTTGCCCTAAATTATTCCAAAAAACCCTATTTTCTATGTCTTTGTTGAGTTCTTTCTTTCAACTTGCCATGGACTTGATCCGAACTTCTCTCTCTTAATTTGGGCTATGTATTTTGAGCCCCTAGTTATACTTCAACAACACTCCTAACCATGTCAAGCCAACTTCCTATTTGCTACAAACCAACTTCCTAGTATGTTAGAGTGTTATCTTTTTGCTTCAAACCCCCTTTTCAACCTATAAATATATCATCATCTTTTTGATAACTAAATATAAAAAGATGAAGTAAAATAAAATTTTGATTCACATGTAAACTCTAGTCTCTCTTACATGTATAGTAGGATGTAAGAGAAAATATTAATTCTATGTTAGTTATGTGAGGGTACCCGACTCATATTTGATGAATTAGTAGGCTTGATTTCTATTGAATGCATGTCAATAGGACCCTTCAATAACCCTATTGAAATATACTTGGTAAGAGATCCATTGTGATCAAGGGTACTCCTCTATCTTAAGTATATTTTGAGTTTGAAAGAATTTACTTTGAATGAAGAAATTTAAATTATTAGTTCCTAATATTTTGATTGGAAAATTTATTAGCCCTATTTGTAAATTACCCCTATTCCTATTAGGGAGGTGAGGCATTAAAAGACTTGATGAACCGTCCAAATTTTCTGATATCAAATAAAAGCTAACAAAAGCTTACTTAAGTCTCATAGTCATTCATTTATTTAATTCTTCCATATGAATGACTAAATAAAAAGAATCAAGCTCACACGTCGTAAAATTTTTATTTGGATCTTATAATCATTAATTTATTCAGCCAATGTCACCTCTTTCATGTTTTTTGAGGTGACTGACCCTAGCTCTACACAACTTTCCTTCCTTCTATAATTGGTGTGCATCATCAAGGGTGTGATCATACATATGAAATTCCTTAATTCTTAACCAATATCTCATATGAACCTTGTAAATGGAGAAAGCTTGTTAAGGAAATTTTCCCCTCTATGGAATCTATGTGACCCAAATCTAAATTAGTGTGTTTTGAATGTACCAGATGTCTCTTAAAAAAGATCTACCACAAAAGCTATAGGTGATGTGGTTTCTCTCTATGATGAAAAGATAAGGGATGGGGTTTAAACAAATTTCATGAGTATTAGGATCGTTTGGTGTGCAAGATAAGATGAAATATCTCACGCTTAAGTTTGAGATTATTTTGAAAGTAGTTTATTCCAGATTCCATATGGGATAAATTAGTTTAAGAATTATAATTAAAATTATATTCTCAAGATAATTTAGTCCGCATATCAAACGATCTTTTAAGTCGCACAAACAACATATTAAGGAGAAGGTGGACCAAAAAATATATATGATTTGGTTCATGTTTTTTGTTCTTTAATAATCATTGACATGGATATTGTCATCAACTCAGAATTTCATGAAAAGGTTTCTCTTTTCTGTTACACTATAAGTTTTTCATCATTCAATAGTATCCTAAGAAAATCTTAATATACATTTTTGATTATAGATAAAATGTAGGTAGATGTTCTTAGAACTTCAACTAGAAAGAAGTGAAGTCTTTGTTTCTCCTAAAACTTAAACTCTAAACTAGCTAAGTCCCATCAATTGGTTGGATTGGTTCATTCCTAAACAAACCTTAGTAGATTTTTAAACCTTTAAAGTTCATTAATCTTCATCAAACAATTGTTGGATGAGACACTTAATAGATACTTAGCTTGATAAATATGCTATTTTGTTCTTAGTTCGTTTGATATATGTATATGTTTTATGATAATATCGTTTCAAGTAAAATTTACTGTTCAAAATAATGAGAAAGACTGTTTCAAGAGATAATTCGCTTAATAAGTATTTTTTATGTTCTTCATAATTCTTTTGATATATGTATATTTGATGATGATATCATTTCAAGTAAATTACTGTTCAAATAATGAGAAAGACTGTTTCAAAAGATAATTAGCTTGATAGGTATTTTTTATTTTCTTGTACTATGTATATTTGATGATAATATTACTTTACTATATTTTAAAAAGTGAGAAAAACCTTTTGCAATCCAACCAGATCACTTGAAAATATCATAATCTGTTATTGTAATTATTATATTTGCAGGAAGAATTGAAACCTAGCAGGAGTATGCCAACATGGCTAGGACCACTTTTGAAGAAGACATTCTTTGGGGAATGTTTGGTGCATGATGGACTTCAAAAGAATGAAAGGAGCAAGTACTGTATCACATGTGATTCCGATTTATGCCGGTATTGCATCTCTACAAACAAACACAATGATCATGACCAGCTAAAGATTTATCGACATGTTTACAAAGACGTTGTTCTTCTCGAGAAGATGAAGAAGTATATTGACTGCAAATTAATTCAGGTAAATTTAAATTGATATAGACAGTTACAACTAGAAATGAAAGAATATTACATATATTGGTTATGAATTGATGCTCCGGACATTAATTTATTTAAGCATTTGAATGATAATTAAATATAAGTTAATGAGATGTTAATCAGTTGTTATTATTTTGGATGTTATTATAAAAATTTTGTTTATTAATATAAAAGTTGAGATTTTTAATTCAAAGTTGTAAAATATTTATGATAAAAGTAGATAGTTTTTTATACATACATACATAAAATTTGTACTTTTTATTATAATCATCTGTTTTAAGTGATGATAAATTCATAAAATGACTACTAATTTATTGGGGGCCTTTTGTCTAAAAGCAAGTGTTTTACTAGCTCTTTTCTTGACCCATCTCTATTTGAATCCACTATTTAAGTCAAATTGTGTTTGGAGTTGAGCTTGAACAAAATGACTAACTGTTAGAACTTAAGATCCATATGGTTGATTTTCTTGTGTTTGCGTGAAGTTCATGTACTTATAGATGAAATTCAATCTTTTTTGATTGAACTTTAGTCATATATAACTTCAGACATTTTCATTTGAAGTTAAACTTCAAGTTGTTTTTCTTTTGGTTGCACAATGATTGATCATTTGACACATGTATATATAGTCTTACAACAAAGATTTATTGTTTTTTTAACATAATTAACATCTATATGTTAGTGATGAGATATATATATAATTTTCTATGTGCAGCCATACAAATGCAACAAGAAATGGGTAATTGCTTTGAATCCTCTGCCACATTGTGGGTCTGGCTCTTTAATTGCTGGAGATCCTACTTGTCTCACTTGCAAAAGGAGATTGCATGACCCTGAACAGTTTCAGTTCTGTAGCATTGCTTGCCAGGTACTTATCTCTCCCTCTGTTTCAAATTTTGTGGTTGTTTGGCGATGATTTTTATTTTAGTATTTAATAATTTTTTGAAATTGAATTCTGGAAATTATGCTTGATTAAAAACAATCTCTTTACTTTCACGAGGTAGTGGGTAAGGTTTGGGTACATTCTACTCTCTCCAGGCCTTAGTTGTTAGATTTCACTAGATATGTTGTTGTCGTTGTTGTTGTATAATCCTAAATAGAATGTGGAAATTAAAAAAAACGTACTCCCTCTCTCACAATTTATGTGATATTGTTTGACTTGAAATGAATTTTAAGAAATAAAGAGAGAAAGACTTAAAATATTTGGTCCAAAATCTCTCATTAAAGGCAAAATGAGTATTTTAAAGCCAAATTATAAGTAAAGATATAACTGTACTAAATGTTATGGATCAATCCCAGTCCGATATGGAACTTGACATCACATAATCAATTATTAGGTAAACAAGAAGTAATACGATCAAAAGACCTTCACAAAGGTTGAATTGAGATCCATACCCAAATAGCAACAAGTCTAAAAGGAAGAGAAGTTGGAAAGATAGATTAGACTTATTGTTGTATGAAAGTCTAGTTCTCCTCATCTCCCTTTTGAAGTATCTGTATTTTCTCATCTCCCTTATTCCTCCAATCAATTTCTAGTCTTATTTTTGATATTTCTATATGCTTGTTTTGGTTCTTTATTTTTACTGTTTAGTTGTAACATCAACTTTTGAAATTGTAATTGAACTTTAGTTTTATTAATATAGTTGAGAAATGGTTATTGTTATATTGTATTTGAGTTTTTTACACAAAATGCAGGGGAAACCCCCTGTTTTTGAGACGCATAAAAAAAGTAACGAGACACTTAAATTGAATATTATTATACATTTACTGCCAATACACAAATATTTTTGTGAATAATATATGTTATGATGGAATTTGTAGGTGGAAGCAAAATGGGGAAAGATTGTTGAGATGAAGCGGAAGCGCAAGAGGAAGGGAATTCCTTGCAGAGCTCCTTTAAAATAAAAATGATTTGCTTTAATTTGATCATTTTGAAGTACTTTGCTTGAATAATTTTAAACTGTGTGATTTTATGTTGCTACTAAAAAAATGTATGTGGTTTCAACTATTTTTAGTTTTAATTAAGACTTTTAGAACCTAGTTTTCTTGCATGCATAGTCATTGTGGTTAAAAGTATGTGTGGACGCATGATGTCTCTTTTAAAGCGCCTCTTATTTTTAATTAAGATAGTGTTCTTATTCGAGCTCAAAAAAAAAATTAAGTCTCCGTCGAAGTTTTTAGTCTAATAGCTTCATAGTGTTAGACTAGTTCATCTCACGCCCTACATCTCAATTTAGTCAGTAGCAAGTTGAATCTAAGGTTGTGCTCAAATATGATATCTAACTTTTAGAAAAGACTTATTTGTATCATCCATTAAAATTTTGACTCATCTATGTCATTGCCGTTTGAGAAATTAGACCCATCGACTCCATTATTTTTAACTCCGATTCTTGCAAAACTATTTTTTACCTCAAAAAGACCCTAAACTGTTCGGTTCTAAAGAAATAAAGGTGTCATACAAAAGCTTACAATTGCAAATCGTATTTGTGATAAATTAAATGACAAAAACTTATACTAAAAACATAATATTATTATATGATTTGACCAATTAACCTACATATGAAAACTAATATAAACTCTATTCGGAGAATAATCTCCTTATAAACAAAACTTTTTAATGACTACATAGTAGATTCTATTATTTTGGTCTGGTACGAGAAGAGGGGTCTTTAATTTATAGAGTTTCAAACTTTTTTTCTAAGGAAAAAATAAACTAAATATGAGAGAAAATTATATTTTTCTTTTTAAAAAAGTAAAAGCAACTATGGTAGGCTTTGTCTTTCCTTCAAAAGGAAAAGGGAAAATGCACAAGTACCCCCTAGACTATGAGCGAAATCTCAGAGACACACCTTAACTAAACTAAGATCCTATTACCCCCTGACCTTATTTTTTTTTATATAATTTTGTGCACCTTTTTGGCTTACGTGGCATCCAAATATCTTTCACGCGCCTCAATCGCATGGGGTCACGGAGTGTGCCACGTAAAATAAAAGGTGTATATAATTACAAAAAAATAAGTACAAGAGGGTAATAGGATCTTTGTTTAGTTAAGGTGTGTCTCTGAAATTTCGATCATAGTCTAGGGAGGTACTTGTGCATTATCCCAAAGACAAATAAAACTCAAATACGGTAAGAAAATAAGAGCAAAATACTAACAAAAACAACACGTAACACTTTTCAATTGAGATTTTCGATCAAATGTACTCATTTTGCTTCTTCATCCTCAAAAACTCAAATAATGTGACCGAAATTAGAGGTGATTTCATGAAAAGTTGAAGATTGTGGAAATTTGGGAGCTCTTTATGAGTTCTTGAGAATGAAGAAGCAAAAAGAGCACATCTGATCCAAAACCCGAATTGAAAAGTGTTAGAAGTTTGTTTGAGATTTTTTTGAAGTAAAAAATGGTTTCGAAAAACTGGAGTTATGAAATAATGGTATTGATGAGTCTTTTTTCAAACGATAATGTCATAGATAAGTCAAACTTTTAACAGATGACATAAATAAGTATTTTCTTAAAGTTCAATGACATATTTGAGCTTTTTCCCTTGTTTAAATTAAGAGTTTGTTCTTGAAATAAAATAGTTTCATCATAAAAATCAGCTGTGGATATATTAAATCCATTCATTACATATATAACATATAAGTAAATTATTTTATCAATTGAACATCATGAATGCCCAAGAGGAAAGATTTAGGCATAATACATATATTGGACCCTAAACTTGACTTCAAATTTTAACTTTGACCTCAAACTTTCATAGTGCACAAATAGGCACTTTAACTATACTATCTTTCAACAAATAAACACGCGATTCCTACCTGGCAAAATGCGTGAAATACACGCATTCTGCGCGAGTGAAAGGTAATTTTTGAGGCCCAAAACGATAAAAAATGCTAAAATGACAATTCTACCCTTAATGAATCTCTTTTATAATTTTTTTAGTTTCAAAATGACGTGTAATTTTTTTTAAAAAAAAAATACGTGTAAATTTTTTAATTAGTTGGCAGTCACTGATTGACTCACTAATACACGTGGGAGCATTTGCATTTCACGCACTTTGGTTCCAAAAATCGCGTGTTTATTTATTGAAAGATAGGATAGTTAAAGTGCCTATTTGTGCATTATGAAAGTTTGAGGTCAAAGTTAAAATTTGAAGCCAAGTTTAGGGTCTAATATATGTATTATGCCAAAGATTTAACTAATAAATAGTTGCTAGAATATATTAATAAGTGACGATCATTTTCTGAAAACATGCAGTATAGAGTAGACCGATGCAAGTATGCGAAACATAGTACTTTCTAATAGTATGAGATAATTGGTTCAAGTAATGAGAATACGCTACGAAAACATGATCTCTTTTTTCTAATGAAAGTTATTCTAGCAAAAATAGTGAAAGAATTATGAATAATACATAAATATGACCCTTATATTGGTATCAACTGCAACTATTGAGTTTGTCACAAGTAGACACTTGAACTTGTATGGATTGAATAGATAGATACATTCATCCTACATAGAACCCTACATGGAAATTGTCCTATGTGGCGTCCTATGTGTATTATGTCATGTAGGACACATGAGTCTATTTACTTGTTCAATTTTATACATGTTTAAGTGTCAACTTGTGCACAATCAAAGTTGGAGGTCATAGTTGTCCACTAAAGCCATGTTAAGGGTCATATTTGTGAATTATGTTTTATTTAATGAAATCCATCAAGAGAAAACATTTTTTCATTTCAAGAATCAAATAACAATTATTATTTTCTAGATATTTAGTTGCTCTAAGATTATGAACATTGAATAGCTCTTAAATAACTATTCCGAGCCTTGTAATAGAAAGTTTTCATAGACATTAATTTTATATCAACCAACGTCAAAAGGTACCAACAAAATGTGAAATGCAATCAGGGAGAATATGTAAATCTTGTTCTACACACAAGGAAATAACATTAGTACATTACAACACATAGTGAAACCAGAGAAATCCCATCCTTCTTCATTGCAACCCATGCAATCAGCAAGGAATCGATACGTTGTCCATACATATAACTGTTAATAAAACACTTTTTACTTTATCAAGAACAAAAGTCTCTAATGTTCCACATGCAAGCTATCCCCACACATGAACACTTTGATTAGAAATCACAAGCCTGGTTTAACGAAAAAGATGAGATCTATTTCCCTCCTAGCGACATTTGCGACATAGATACGCTTAAGAAAAACTATCCCCATTATCTTTACTCAAAGTAGCGTAATTTTCTTCAAGAAATGTTCTATCCTTGCCAGGAACCTTTGGTTATGTCAACATTATCGACAAAGTGAAAGAAAATTCAGTCTTTGGTTGTCTAGATATGTAAAACAAAGGGAATATATCCTAAAGGAAATATTCTATTAGATATTACCAACATGGAAACCACTAAATTTTGTCAAACAAAAATAAGAAATTATCTATTAACAACAAGGAACCAAAATTATAGATATTATGTTAGACCTTAACCATTGTTCCATAATAGTTGTGATTCCTCCTTTTCCCCTCCTTAAAACACTTCTCAATTCTCAAAAATATAAATAATGTTGAGTGCATTTAGTTTGACGATGAAGACATCAAGCACTTAATCCAAAATTATTGTTCTTAGGAAGTTGTTTCATGAAGTTGATGGTTAATGTCCCTAATATGCAATGCCTTGTTGTTTTATATTTGAGAAAAGAAACATAATTTAATAGTTTTTTGAGAAAATGGTATGGAGAAATCTTATTAATTACTTTACACACAATTATCATCTTCATCTGAGTTATTGCTGCCTTTGATGTTGTTGCATTTCTTGTACGTTTTGCAAAAGGTTCATACAAGGCTTTCAACGTAGAGCTTTGTCTCAAAAAGGTAATTATTTTTTGAGTCATTTTATTGTAATGGTTGAGTTTGAAGATGACTTGTCTTGGTGGGATAAGACAAATGCCATCACGTCCATTTTTGGGTCGTGACAAAATGGTATCAGATCCCTAGGTTCATAGGTCTCACGTGTGTACAAGTCGAGTCTAAGTAAAGTGACGTCTGTACTTATCTTCGAGAGACTATTGTGACTTTTAAGAAAAATCTACACTTCTTGAATCTTTATCGTGCATCCTTTGTCTGTTCTGATTGGTATCGCTTCATTTCATTCTCTCTCACTTATGTGATGACTCGTGCGAGTTCCTAATGTGAGTAGTTGGTGTCATGCATTACTTGGATGTTAGTACTAAAGTTGAAGTGATATACTTGTAAGAAGATGTGTGGTCACACTTAGAATGTTCAGTGATTCGAAGGAATTGTGTGAGGTTGTGGTTTGATGATTCCCTTTGAGGATAAATAAACGATTAGGTTGAGCAATGGTTTAAGGGACTTCATGAGTGTCTTATGTTATTCTTATTTTTTGGCTAGTCGTTTAGTAGTGGGATTAGTACTTGTGTGGTATAGACAATATGTGGAGTAGTTTGACAATTGAGAGTGGAATTATTAAAAGGGTGGCTAGATATGAATAGTGTAACCTTGAAAAATACAGTTAGTAAAGTTGTCATAAAATGAATGGGTTGCTTAGAGAATGATGAGAGTAATGTTACATCAATTAAGTTTAGAATTTCTACTGTGATTTTATATATTAAGTGTATATAAAAATGATCATGACAGGACTATTACAATGGTACCAATTCTTACTTGGTTAAAGTTATGGATCTGATCTACGAAGGAATGTATAACACTTTGGATGAGACTGAACAAATTTGGTAGTGCATTATAGTTACTTAATTGACAGATATGTGTGGGCTATTTGTGTACAATCTTCTCGGTGGGTATCATGTGTTTTAGTGGTGGATCTAACAAACTTTCGCATATGGTACTAGTGTCATAAATGGATACGTCATTCGTAAGCGTGAATACTAACTACTCAAGAAGTTATCAATTGTAAAACATGCTTATATAATAAAATTTGATATTGCATTGGTATTTACATAACCAACTAGCTTGTTACTACGGAGGAATGGGTTAACCATTATTTATAAGGAAGCTTTAAGTGGTGAATCTTTGTTATAGTATTAACGTGTTTAGGTTGTGAAGGGTATCTTGAGAATTTTAAATTAGTGGTGATTTCATTGTAAGCTTCAAAGGAGTGGACCAATATCGAAATGAAAATCTTATGGGTAAAGAAAAATTTCAAATAATTTACTTGTGCGAAGACAATTAAGAATTTTACAAAGAAAGTACATATAAAAGAATTAGGTGTCGCCTTTGGATGGTTGTCATAGCAGGGTTTGAGGTGTCATGTTGATGACAAGGTTGACTTCGTGGTGTTGATAAACACTAACTAAGCATGACCCTAATAAGGATTTGTGATAAATTGTGATTGACATGTAACTATATGGTAAGGATTGTTGGTTTAATGAATTTCGTATTATATTGACGACTTGTGAGTATCTAAGGTTATGATTTGCTACTATTTGGTAAGTAGTGTATTTTATGAAAAGTTGTATGAGGTGTTGGGACACTACTCGAATAGAATTGAAATGAGTTATAGCTACAATGTAAAGAATTAGTATAATGTAGTTTAGTCTTTGAAAGAGGATATGAAGAACAAAGATATTTACTTTGAGTGCAAGGACAAAAGATATATTTTCATATAGTAGAAAATTGAGTTTAGAGACACGTGATTTCATCTATTTTTCTCTACTTATGATAACAATGTTACGGGTTAATCATATTGGTAAAAAGAAATAATGAATAAAATTTGAGATATGAGTGCAAAGACGTTCAACTCGATTATGATGATAAATTCATTTGTGATTTTGAGTTTGATAATGAGTATGTTTCAATCTTTAGCAAAGGATACGATAAAGTCGATGGAGAGGCGATCAATCACAAGCTAAGATACATGATTTCATAAAATCATCAAGGTATGAGTTAATGTTGATAGATAAAGGGATTGGGTTACATAATTGGATTCAAAATTCAAGTTTTCACGATGAGTTTACCTTTGTGGTTGTGTGTTTTTCAAGGTATGGACTGGTAAGATAAGAAATGATCGATTGTATTGAGTGTGAAGCATTTGGAATGACTTAAAAAAATAATTTGAGTAGTAAAATTAGTTACTTTTGATTGTTCTACCTAAGAGGGGTTCCACGTAATGTTTTGATTTAGAGAATAAGGTAAATATATCACGAGTTGTTGGTCAAATGATAAGATAGGTAAGCAAGTCAGTGAAAGGAAAAAAAGTCTGGTATATTGAAGAGTTTAAGGTATTTAAAATTTGCGTCATGGAAATAATAAAATATGTTAAGAGATAATACCTCTCATATAGACTCTTGGTTCGAAGTTGAAGGTGCATGAATTTTCATATATAAGTTATAATATGATTATGAATGTGAATTGATTCGATATAGTTTGAATTTTATAAAGATTGACTTTTGATTTGGCTGATAAGTAATGATGTTTGGAAGATTATATGTGGTTATGCCGAACTAGATTGTTCAACTTATGATAGGTAACTTATGGATATATAATGGTGCGGACCGACGGTTCTACATGGTTAATGAATATTTCGAGGGGATTGAAACTACTTTGTTCAGGGGACAATACAGACTGTTATGCATTTGATAGTGAGTAGAGGTTATGAGCTTATAGTATACAAAATTGTTGGAATGACCTAGAATTTCTTCTAGGTCTTGGCATGAGATATATAAGGTCTGAATGTTAGTTAAAATCTTGTATGTGAAAGATTGTGTGAAGTCGACATTGTATGTGATTTAATAACTTTATCTCGATGAAAGAGTACAATTAGATTTGAAATTAGTTCTATCAGCCTCGAGTGGGATCTGTGCCTATCATGGGATGATTAAATGGAAAGAGATGGAGCCATAGTTCAATTTTTTTTAAGGTTACAATGTGTTTAATAAGAGAGTAAGGTAAATGGATGGTGTTGTTATGATGTTTGTTTATAATAACATTTTTAGCTTTAATGGAATATTGTGACAGTATGTAGGGTTTTCATAAATCGAGTATATGAATGATTGCAATAAAGACCAAAATGATTGATTGTGGATGGCTAAACATTAAGGAGATGGAGTCAGATGAATGAAAATGTTTGATATGAGCATTATGAAAGGAGTATCTTGTGTTATTCTACCTTGCTTTAGTATATTCTTATGGAACCACCTTCTTCTACTGGACATTCTTTGGAGTATGATTCACTGTTTATGCTACACGTGTTTCTACATCTATGGGTGAACCCCTAGTGGTGGATCAGATATATCAATTGCCACGATCCGAGTTTACACCCTAGACGTGGTCGATACTCGAAGACCATTGTTGGTCCCCAAGCGAATCCTCATCCTAGCTGACTATAAGAGGAAGACTAACTTAAGCATACAAAAGCTTAAAAATTGAACAAAATTCATGAAACTGAAATACAAATCTTTAACTCAAATGAATAACTTTGAATAAAATAATGTATTCAACTCGCCATATAATAGGCAACTTAAGTCTTTAAAATATTTAATAAAATAAATGAATAATACAGACTCCTGAACCATACTGACTATCTATAAAGCCTCTAACTGATAAGGATGGAAGTCGGAATAAGACCCATGACATCCTGACTAAACTGAAAAGTAAATGAAATCCTTCGAAAGTAAGGAGGCTCACCATAGCTAACTCGAACTCTCGGCTTTATCAACGAAGCTCCTGTTGATGATCCTCAGTACTTGTGTCTACATCATCAAAAGATACAGGCCAAATGGCTCAGTCCCTGAAATGTGTGAATATGTAAGGGAAATTCTAAAGCATAAAATAAGCTTGAACTTGATAGAAATGGAAACATACTTATCTCTTTTGGAACTTACTCAACTCAAGAAATACTCAAGGATATTATAAACTAGTCAAACTTACTCAACTCAAAAGTACTCTCAAGGACAAGATACTCAACTTAAATATTAGATGTTCAACTCTAAGATTAGATACTCAACTCAAAGATATGATATTCGACTTTGGGTACTCAACACTAGATACTCAACTCAATATAAATCAAGAATACACATGCAATACATAGAAAGCTTTATAAAACATTAAAAACGACTTAATTCGTTAAAGAAAATGCAATAACAAACTCTACTTTACTCATATAATAAAGTAATATAGTTTTTGTGGGAGTTTCTTTAACCGACAACCACCATATGAGCCTAAGTGGTGATACAACGTGTTGCCCACGCTTCCAGAAGTGTCCTATACTTTGCCGTCATATAGAACGCTTAACTTAGATGATCCACTAGTTTAACTTATGTGATCATCTAAAAAGTATGACCCATTAATATCTATGATGACTACATGGTTTATGGAGACTTGAGTTATGATTTACTCGCATCCCCATTTCGGTGCTCTATACTACTCCTAAAAATATACTTAGCTCATGCATTTTTTAAACAACTTGTTTCTTTAAGTTGAGATAATTTCTCAACACTTAGATTTAAAAGCTCTTTTGGAATTGATGCTCCCTTTTCTTGCTCAAAACTCTTTTGGAAATCTTAGTTTCCTCTTATCTTAAATGTGAAAACATTTATAAATTCTTTGGGAATACTTAGTTCCCTATATATTTTTGAGAAGTGAACTTAACTCTTTACTCTTAGCTTGACCTGAAACTTTTAGTCTTTAAACAAAGTTAAAACGTTTGTAAAAGACTTTTGAGAACTTTATAAACTTTGTTTTGACTTGTTTCATAACTTCTAAACTTGACTCTTAACTTTCCTTGAATTGAAGTATTAATTCAAGGTTCATGATCTCATGATTATGGATGATTTCATGATTTTCAACTTGGAGGGTTCATGCGGAATTATGAGCATGGACTACTTAACTCGAGAACTCAAGGGTACTCCTCATATCAAAACTGTTCGACTTATAGGGTTCATGCGGAATTATGGGCATGAACAATTCAACTCAAGGACTTCATGGGTAACATGTAATAGTTCCATGATTAGAAATTTAATCACAAAGGAGATTAGGAACTCAATACTCAATACTTAGAACTTGAACATACTACTCCTCTCAAAGGTACTCAACAGATGGGGTTCATGCGGAAGTTATGAGCATGAACGACTTGACTCAAGGGTCAACTCATGTATACAATTCTTCTCATTCTCATACTTACTTACTCAATTCTTAGTTCAAATTAATAGTTGATCTCAATGGATTCACAATTGAACTCAAAGGATTTCTTGAACTCTACTCTTTACTCTATCTTGAATGTGAAATTCAAGAGTTATGGTTCATGATATGAAGGATCTCATGATAAAAAAGTAGAATCATGAATAAATTCTCTTCATCCTCATACTCACTTGCTCGAGTCTTCAAACAATTTACTAGAAGTTGTGGAAGAATCCTCAAAAGGACTCACATGGTCTCTCTCAAAAGGTTTAAAAGAACTCTCAAAACTTCATATTTACTTTACATTGAATTTGAATTATTAATTAAAGGTTATTATTCATGTTATGAGTGATTTGTAAGTGTTTAGAAGTAGTTTAAAGTGTTTAGAATCAAAAGGAGTGAAGATACACTTTGAATGATCTCAAACGGGATAACCGACGGAAAAGGAATGGGGACAGGCAACCCTGTCGCGTTCCGGGCACGGGGCGACAGCCCCTAACTTCATAGACATCATTTGGGCGCACTGCAGGTGCGCTTTCCCAGCCCCTTGGGTGCATCTGGGGTGCGCCGGGAAAACATCTCCCCAGGTAAGCTTTCCACGAATTTTGCCTCTCATTTTCTGACCCTAAATCGATTTTAATCAATTTCTTTTCTCAAATTTTCCTTAGATTCAATTGCCAACCTAATTACGCGATAATACACTAAAAAATACTCCAAACAATCACTTTCATCTCAACGAATCATCAAAACCCCAATAAAATAAGATTTATAATGAATCTCAAGAACACCTAATAAGAACTTAAATCATTCAACTTTTTGAGAATGAAATTACACTGAAATTAACATGTTTGGCGTGTGAATGAACAAATACAACACTATGGAAGCTTACATACCTCTTAGGGATTAAACCCATGGAAAAAATCTACAACATAACACAAGACTCGCGACGAACACTTGATCCTCTCCTCTTTCTCCTCTTTTCTCTTCTTTCTCTTCTTAATCTCTCAACTAAAACCTAGGTGTATATAAGGATTATAAAACTGAACCTAATAGTATTAGACCCTTAAAACCTTACTAAAAATAAATTAAATCTGATTGGGAAAGGAAAAGACCGAAGTACCCTTCACTATATTCGGCTAACTTTCCTTAACTAAACAACCTAACTTCAAAAGGTCATATTTCACTCATCTGAACTCGAAACTTAGGAATATTTGTGGCATTGGAAAGATAATTCAAAGATATTTCTTATGGTATCTTTTAGCACACCTAACTCATCTTGTGCTAGGAGTTATGGTCATTTCAAGTTGACCCAAAACTCATACTTAGCTTAACCCTTCAGAATTTCAGAATTTGCTGTTTCCAAGTTTATTCTTCTAGAATTCAAGGTGCTACATCTAGTGACCTTAACACTTACTAAATTTTTAATTCCTTGGTAAAATATCACTCACTACGAAGAACGGTTCGAGTCTTAGCTCAAAAATATTCCGGGTTGTTACACCAATCCTCTTATGTCCTCTTGATATGGTAAGATCCTTGGGCGGACTTTGTCATTTCTATTATGACAGATTTGGTGTTTTTTATAGTATCAATACACACACGACCTTGCTTATGAGAACTTATAGAAGAACTTGCATGAATAATTAAGTTATTTGATAATGTTGTTGAAGGTTTTGCATCCTGGGTGTACCTCTTGTTGGGTGGTTCCTTGATCTTGTTCTTCCTTGGGTAAGATAAGTTGAATTCTCCCTTGATGAGTACCCAATGTCTAAAGATCATATTTTTATAGCTTAAGCTTGTGAAAAAATTAAGTTGTGAAAAAGGAAACTTTATAAGATCTCCGATGGTTTATGCATTATGAGTGGGGAAACTTACATAAATATACTATAATAAAAAAATATTTATCATTTATACCAATAATATTTCTTTTTCACTTGATCACATTTAATTCATTTATAATACAAGTTTAATTCATATTACAATGAACATTTTTTTTATTCACATATAATACAAATTTTAATGATAGATAATTCATTTATCACACATTTAAATACACTTGTAATACAATGTGTCAAATTTTTACTAAACAAACATAATATATTTTTAAAAAATAATTATAATTAATATATATTGCATACATAATTCACTTTTAATACATAATGCATATTTAACATAGTATTGATATAAATGGTAATAAATAAAAAGTATTGCTAAAATTAGAAATTATTTATTAAAATGTACCAATTCATGTAATTTTTCCTTATGAGGGACTTCTGATTGTAGCCGGTATCAATTCAGAATGTTATCTTGGTTATGTGAAGAAATATTTGTCTTGATGGTTGTCTTATTGTTCAGGGGTTTCATTCATAATTAATTAATGTGTTAGTGTGTGGTTTGGTAATAGCTCCTGATTTGTAGGTCTGTCAAAGTTTGATTCGAAAGTGCAGTTATTTGTAGTTGATCTTGAAGGACTTGTCTCGATGAAGAACTCACTTAGAGAGATGCACACTGACTAATAGGTCATAACTCAACTTTTTGGTAACATCGGTTATCCTTTCTTTTCTCTTACTTATGTTCGAGAACGAACATGATCTTTAGTGGTGGATAATGTAATGACCCGAAAAGGTCATATTTTAGAAATTTTCATAGAGTTACTATTTTACCCCTCACAATAGTTGCCCCTTGTTATTTTATTAGTTGGTGATGTTGGTTTAAGAATTTTAAACTATTCGATAGCTACAGTTTCTTAAATGATATATATTTATTTAATAATTAATTTATTTAGTTGATAATAGTGGGTAAAGTCTAAAATTCGTTTAAAATTCTATACCATTTGACCCATACTTATTAAAATAAATAATAGGGGTTAACAATTTTAGATCCTAACTTTAAGAGGAAATAAAAGCAAGGAAACTGGCGGCATCGCTAACCAGTGGAAACGACCGCCAGTGCAGGTACGAATTAAAGAAACTCAAATTCTTGTGTATGTAAAATTAATGATTTAGTTTATGGGCAGGGGATAATATTATATTATACTAGGCAATTTGCCCGGTCTAAATATTTGCGTTGTGCTTGCAAATAATTTGTTACTAATATTTGTACTTTAAAAATAATGTGGAAAAAAGTTATTTAAAAAATATTTCCAATATGAATTAGATTATTTGTTATTATCACATAACTCAAGAACTTTCTAATGGATGAATTTTTCTTGAGATAATAAGTTATTGACTCTTTAATTAACATTATCAGGAAACTGAAGAAGAAAATAAGTATACAAAGGTTTCTAAGGAAAAGAACACATTTTAGTTATCAATATATAAGCGGTGTATGTCAAATTACATAATTATTGAGTGAAAAATTTATATCTATAATAAAAATATAGATACTTATGAATAGTACTTTTAGGTAATAAAATTTTATATAAAATATAAAAACATAAATTCTTGAAATTGAGTGTCACAATTATTTTCTACACATTGAGTATATTTATTGTATATGTATGTGTTCAATATAACCAGAGTCATCATAAGCCTATTTTGCACACTTCATAAGACTCATGATAGTTGAGATTTACACATTTAACATTTTTTTTGCAAGATGAGCAAAACTATCTCTAACGAATAATCAGCCTTTAAAAAAAATTTCACCAAAAAAAAGAAAAACATTGTACTAAGTAACATAGACGTAGCCTGGTTGACCAAATATTTTGTGTTAGCGTTGTTCGGAAAAGGTCCACAACCCAAGAAGACTGATGTAAATAGCCTATTCTAAGCTTCAATGGTTACTTCCACAATTTAAATGCATAACCTATACGTGGAGAACACTTTACCATTGCTCAAACTCTTCAAATCTTAAATAACAATTGTGCAACGTTCATATGTAAGTTATTCTTTGGCATGTATTTTTTATATTGGAAAGAGAGATGTAGGAGAAAGAAGAGGAAGCTGATTAACCGCAAATGTTATTCTTTTCATCAAACACCTACAATAGAATAAAAATTGATTAGAAGTATAACATATTATGACAAACTCATCATTCCAAAGAAACTTAAAATCAAAGGTATAAACTTTCTAAGGGCATTCATAATGGTGTCATAAAATAATCACAAGACCATTTACGTCGCTAAATACCGAGGGTAAATTCTCAAGCTCTTTGGCCTCAAATATCAAAAAAACATAACCAAAAAGCTATTCGTGCCTTTAAAAGTTATAGATAGTGTTCAACAAGCATGAATAAAATCTCACAGCCAAATCAAATAAAAAAATATCACATCAAGATTCAGAATCATATAAAACTAACAATACTGAAAAAAGATAAAGAATAAAAAAAGCTTGATGATCCTTCGAAGTAAGTTCTCTGAAATCATGACAAGTTGTTGGCATGCTTGTGATATATTTACTCTAGTAATCCTAATTTGTTTTTGTTCCTCATTACCATAATACCAAGGTACAAAATTAACAAAACAAAAAAGCAAGAAAATATATGCCTCAACAATAAATAAATCAACGGAGTTCGAGAAGTCATAGCTATAGCCTATAGGCCCTTGTTCTACACTAAATCCAGATAACCCTCTTCAATCAAGCTATAGTTATGAAATAAAAGCAAGTTCATGCAGCATGCTAGCAGTATATCTATTTTTAACTTTGAAATTTCAATCTGCAAGAATTTCTAACTAAACAAAATAAAAGAATATAGCACCTTTAAGCATGGAAATTTCAAGAGTGACATCTGCAACCTTCATTCTCCATATCTTTGAGACAAATGAATAATCAGAGCACAAGAGGAAGTAGCAAATTTTTCAACCCTCTAGCAGTTAATATGTCAAAATAATAATTACAGAAATTAAAAGGATAGTACAACTCATAAACTACAATTTGGTGGGATTAGCTTTGATCCTTATTGTTTCTTGGTAAAACTCGTAAACACAAATTGGTGAGTTGAACTTTGATGGTAATGGTTGAAACAGAGAAAATTTGATCATAGAGAGTAATTGGTTAAACATGAAAAGAGGAACTCTGCGTGAAAATTAGCCCGTAACTGACTTGACATGTTTAACAAATTATTTGAGCAACAGATTTATAATAAAATAAAAAATTGCAACACCTACCTAATGAAAAACAACAAATTGCAACACAAAGATAGCCCCATAATCAAAGGTTTACCATTCAAAATAGGAGTCTTTTATGGTGATACTGTAGTATAATAAGAAGAGACTTTTAGAGTTTGTTCCGCATGGGACATGAATATGTTTATTAATTCTGTAGATTGTTCAGTAGTATGAAGGAATAATTGGGAAAACAATATTTGATGGCTTCATGGGACACGAATTTGGAGAAGATCGTTAACATTGTGATACAAAAACTCGAAAACAAAGTCAAATAAAAAGAACTTTTCACGTAAAATTTCATTACGTAGACACATGTGAGAAGGCAAGTACAAGTACATACAGATATATTCTTGTGTATGTAAAATTAATGATTTAGTTTATGGGCAGGGGATAATATTATATTATATTTATGTGTTGATGGAATTAATGTAAAGAAAAAAATGCATATGTTTTGCAACATGTGGTCAGAATGTATTATTATGTATGGATGGGTGAAACTATGGTTAATAATGACCTACTGATTTTAGGGTAGTCATAGGAAAATAATTGGATATTGTATTGTTTGGGAATAAATTATAGGTATATAACTTGTATCAATTTGTACCGTTCTAGATTGGTTTTCCCGTGAACAAACATGCTATGTTCATAAATTTGGATTTCTAGTGAATCTTCAATTCCTTCTTATAATTATCACATATAATTCAAGTTTTGATATATTTAGATAGATAATTAAATATTAGATGTATTATACTTTGAGAATGACTTTAGACTTGTGTTATTTTCAGAGAAACTAGTACGTAACCCTAGACTTGAAAACTGAAAAAAAATTGAAAGAGTTGACATGTTAATTGACATCTAGACTAAAGAAAGTAATTTTAGGTTGGATAAGTTTTTTATTCTAAACTAGACACATAGTAATATGAGTGTTGTTAATTTTAAAACTTGTGGTCATTTATTTGAATAGATTGCTTTGAGTTGGAAGTTTAACGAAAGGGGAAGGCCCAAGTCTCGGAGTGGATTGATTGATTGAGGCAAGTGAATTTCTAAACCCTCGTTAAGTGTATGAAACTCGTGTATTTCCTTATAATATGTGTTTGGGGGTAATGAAACTTGGTGATGGGTTAACTTGTCCACATTGATTAATTCTAATGATGAAAAATGGGTAATAAAAGATAATGTGATTAGTTATTTTTGTGTGATGTGTTGAGAATGACTTGATAGGCTTGTTGAATCATTGTTTATGTTGTATCATGATTGTGTTGTTGTGAATTTTGCAATTTTATGAAAATGTCCATCTCCTTATTATTTGTATGAACATGTCATTTGCATTGTTCAAGGACATGGTTGTGACAAATGTTATGTGAATTGAGAAAGAATAAGAAATTAAAGAGGTTTTACCATTTCGAGGGACGTATCGCGCATCGTGATGGATACTATATTTCAAGGGACGTATCACGCGCTGTGGTGATTACTATTATCGATGATCGTATCGCGTGCCGCGATGGATGCATATACAGATATATCCCTCATGGGTTCCAGACTGAGAGACAACGGGTGTTTACGTGAGACATGCATCACTAAACTTGCTATTGCATTCTATTACATTGCACATATTTATCATTGGTGAACTTGATATTGTGTTTTGCTGATCTTGTGAGTGCCTTTCTGTGAAACTTTGATTGATGAATATTGAGCTTGTTGTTGAGGATATATAATTGTTAGAGTGTTGTTGTTGAGTTGTGTAACATCTCACAATTTGAAATAGCTAAGAATAAGCTAAGAAATTAAAAATATTTATTTTTGGAAAGAAAGGAAAAAATATGGAAAATTTGCCTAAGTTAAGAAGCGAGTTTTGGTCATTTTCAAACGGCCGTAACTTCAAGCTGAGGATGAGCTAGAGGTAGTTCTTGATATGGTTGGAAAGCCCTTGGAGAGTATCCAACTCCATTGAGTTTTCACATTTTCGATATTGTATGAGTGAGATATGCCTATCGGAAGTTGGGCTATTGGAATGAGGAAAGTCCAAATTCGGATTTAAGGAAGAACAAACTAGTCTTTTCACCAATTAATTTCCTATTTTGTTTTTATGGAATTATTAGGGTGAAAATCAAGTTTAGTTCAGTTTCAAAAAATATTAGATTTTACGCTTAGGGCTTGGAGAAAAGAGAAACAAAGAAGGAAAGGGAGAAAAGTCAATAATTCGCCCAAAACGTCAAGATTTGCGAGTGAATTTTGTCAGGGTGATCCCTATCAAGGTATGTGAGATCTTTTGTGTTTGTTTAGTTCACTCACACACCAAACTTGTTTCAATTCAGTGATTTTAGAGTTGTTTACATGTTAAGAAGTGAGTTCTTGAAAAATTCTGTCGAATTTCTATTGGTTGAGTTGTTGAACGCCTATTGTTGTTTTGATTCACTATTCCGGATTGTTTTTCGAGTTAGGTCTATTGGGTATTGAAGGTTATAGTGATACTAAGGGTTTGGGAAAAGAAGTATGGAGGTTTAGCAATGAAAAACGAGTAAAGAAAGTCGTCAGACGCACCTGGGCAACACCAGGCGCAACGCGCCCCATCCGCCCTAGAGGGCCTGGGGCGGAATGCCTGTAGTGCGCCGGGATGAGGCCTCTGAACTTGAGGCCTGGCTCAGCACGCCCCGAATGCGCTCGAGTTGGTTTCGCTCAGTTTTTGTAGTTTAGCCTGTTTAAGTCCTTCTAAGGTGTATTAACACTTTCCAGTGATTCTAATTACTTAAAATGATTTCTAAACACCTAGGAATCATCAAAAATGTGAATCATAACCTTGAATTCATAATTTCATTTAAGGAAAGCTAAGATCAAAGTCAAAGGAGTTAAGATTCAAGTCTAAATGTTGAGAAGTAAGTCGAAGCAAAGTTCTTAAAGATTTTCAAGAGTCTTTAGAAACATTTTACCTCTGTTTTTAAGACTCAAGTTTCAAGCTAACTAAAGAATAACGAGTTGAGTTCATTTGTAAAAAGTTATAAGGGTACTAAGAATTCCCTCAAAGTTTGTAAGTATTTTCACATTTATGATAAGAGGAAACTAAGATTTCAAAAGGGTTTTGAGCAAGAAGTGGGAACATCTTTTCCAAGAGAGCTTCTTAAAGTTAAGTGTTGAGAAATTATCTTAACCCAAAGAAAGAAGTTGTTTTAAAAACACATGAGCTAAGTATATTTTTTGAAGTAGTATTGGGCATCGATATGGGGATGCGAGTTCATAACAACTCAAGTCTCCATAAACCATGTAGCCATCATGATTATTAATGAGTTATACTTTTTAGATGATAACATAAGTTAAGCTATTGCATCCTCTAATTAAGTAGTTCTATGCTACGACTAAGTATAGGACAGTTCTGGCAGCGTGGGCAAGACATTGTATCACCATGTAGGCTTAGAATGGTGGTTGTCGATTAGAGAATCTCCCACAGAAATACAATTATTTCATATATTAGTAAAGTTAGTTTGTTATTGCATTTGTTTAACGAACTAAGTGTTTTCATTGTTTTACAAGATATTATATATTGCATATTTCTTATTGCTTTATGTTAAGTCAAGTTATTCATGAGTTCAGCAGAACCAAGGTAAGTGTTCCTTCTTACTCTTTTTCAAGCTTAAGTTGTTAGCATTCGAACTCGCATATTCGTATATTCAATTCTGATTACATTTGGCCTACATCGTCTAATGATGCAGACGCAGGTAACCAGGATCAGCATCATTTAACGCCTCGTTTATCCAGCTAAGCACTCAGAGTCAGTGGTGAGCCTCCTTGCATTCAAGAGGAAATATTTAATCGGTTTTTAGTCTTTATTTTATTAGATGTAGTGAGGTTTGTCCCAACATCTATATTAGTATTATAGAGGCTTCATAGACAGTCAAACAATTAGTTATGAGTCTCTTATCTTTGTATTACAGATTTTTTACTATGAGACTTATGTTACCAATTTGGCCAGACTATATTTCGTTAAGTTGTTATGTGAGATTATCTTTTATTATTGAGTTAAGTCTTCCGCTGAGTTAAGTAAGTCAGACCAAGGGTCTGCTCAAAGCCATCAATGGTCTTTGAGTGTCGATCACACCCAAGGTGTAGGCTCGGGGCATGACAAACTTGGTATTAGAGCCCAGAGTTCAAGAGTCCTAGGGATTCTATGAAGTCGTGTCTGTAGAGTCCTAGTTATCAGTGTGAAGCGCGCTACATCTATAATTAGGAGGCTGCAACATTTAGGAAATACTTCACTTTTTTCATATTTTTTTGTGGGTTAGAGTTTTTCTCTAAAAGTTTCTATCTAATTCGTGCTTGCGCGTGTTTTCAGATAACCCTGCCTCCACAAAGAGTAGAAAGAGGTCATCCAGCTAGGAGAAATGTATTGTTTGGGCCGGTATCTAAAAGAAAGTCCTCGCTTTCTCTTGAACAAGGGAAGGACAACATAGCATTAGCTTCAATTGAACAAGCTCAACCTTGGGAAAAAAGGTGGTAGGCCGACGTTGAATGCTTCAACTTGTCCACTGAAGAAGGCGAAGGCTGGGCGAGAGAGGAACCAGAATTGCCCAATGCACCTGAAGTGCAAACTCAAGGGTAAGTTACCAACTCTAAGTTCTGTGAGGCTATCACGATGTTAAGCCAAGTGGTAACTCATCAAGTTGAACAACAAAGGAGAGCTAGGCAAGAAGAGGCTGGCACATTGAGGATTCTTGAATTCTTGATAATGAATCCTCCAAGTTTCACCAGTTGAAGCAATACTTAGGACTCGGAGAATTTTATCGAGGAATTGAAGAAGGTTTTTGATGTGATGCATGTTATTGATGCTGAAAGAGTTTAGCTAGTTGCATATCAATTGAAAAATGTGTCTAGGACTTGGTCCGATCAGTGGAAGGAGGGCAGAGATGAGGATGCACCACATCCGATTTGGGTCTGTTTTGAAGAGGCATTCTTGGGGTGTTACTTTCCCCGAGAATTGAAAAATGCTAAGGCACATGGTTTCTCACACTGAAACAGGACTTTTTGAGTGTGCATGAGTATGGGTTGAAGTTCACCCAGCTGTCCCGCTATGCTTCTGAAATGGTTAATGACATGAGGAAGAGAATGAGCTTGTTTGTCACTGGCTTGGGTCGTGCATCAAGCATAGAGGGCAAGGTTGCGATGCTGATAGGTGACATGGACATATCAAGGTTTATGGTTTATGTGCAACAGGTTGAAGAAGAGAAACTGAGGGACAGAAAAGATTATATATACAAGAAATCTAAGACAGGGAATGAGTCTGGGCAGTATAAAGGTGGTATGAATCGACCATATTTTCAGAAACAAAAGGGGCCTCCACCATCATCTGCAAGTGCGCCTACACCTTGAAACAAATGTGAGCATTATGGCCCGAATTTGCAGAACTTTAGAGCTAGACCAACAATTTCTCAAGGAAGTATGGCATCGGGAGGTAGTTGAGCTCCTGCATGTGCTAAGTGTGATAGAACCCACCTAGGTAAATGTCGTGATAGCCATAAAGGTTGCTTTAAGTGTGGGAAAGAGGGTCACTTCATGAAGGATTGCCCTAAGAACAGGTAGGGCAGTTGAAATCAATAGATCCCAATCTTCATCAGTTGCATTACCAGACAAGACTCCACCTAGAGGAGTTACTTCTGACAGTGGCGGAGGGGAAAACCGCTTCTATGCGATCACTAGACACCAAGAGCAAAAGAACTCTCCAGATGTTGTCACTGGTATGATCAAAGTCTTCATTTTTTATGTTTATGCTTTGCCAAACCCAGGCGCAAATTTGTATTTTGTAACTCCTTATGTTGCAAATAAGTTTAAAATACTGAAAGACTTTGCGAACCCTTCTGTGTTTCTACACATGTTGGGGATTCTATTTTAGAGGAAAAAGTCTATTATGATTGTCCTATTTCCATCAATCACAAGAACACTATGGTTGATCTAATCGAGTTAGACATGGTAGATTTTGATGTCATTTTAGGTATGGACTGACTTCATTCGTGTTATACATCAATAGATTGTAGAACTCGACTTGTCAAGTTTAAGATTCCTAATGATCCAGTTATAGAGTGGAGTAGAGATTAGTAGTGCCTAAGGGTCATTTCATTTCGTACCTTAAGGCGAGAAAGTTAGTTTCAGAGGGGTGTATCTGTCACTTAATTTGAGTTAATGACTCAAGTGCTGAGGTACCTTACCTTCATTCAGTTCTTATAGTAAAAGAGTTTGTAGAAGTCTTTCCTGATGATCTACTCGTAGTCCCTCATGAGAGAGAAATAGACTTCCACATAGACATCATTCCAGATACTCGTCCTATCTCTATTCCTCCATATAAAATAGACCTGCAAAGTTGAAAGATTTGAAAGATCTGTTAGATAAGGTTTTCATTCGATCGAGTGTCTCACCTTGGGGTGCTCTGGTCTTGTTTGTTAGAAAGAAAGATGATTCCCTTAAGATATGTATAGACTACCATCAATTGAATAAGGTTACCGTCAAGAATAAGTAACCTCTTCCAAGGATAGATGATTTATTCTATCAACTTCAGTGTGCCACCTGTCTTTCAAGAATGGGCCTCAGATCTGGCTACCATCAGTTGAAAGTTAGGGAATGTGATATTGTGAAGACAACCTTTAGAACCAGATATGTGCATTATAAGTTTTTTATTATGTCGTTTGGTTTAACTAATGCACTAGCAACATTCATGAACCTTATGAACAGAGTCTTCAAACCTTATATGGATATGTTTGTCATCGTCTTCATTGATGACATAATCATCTATTCAAGGAATAAAGAAGATCATGCTAGTCATCGCAGGATAGTCCTTCAGACTTTGAAAGATAAAGAGTTATATGCCAAGGTCTCTAAGTGTGAGTTTTGTCTTAAGTTTGTGACATTCTTGGGTCTCATAGTTTCCAATGATGGGATTAGAGTTGATACCCAAAAAATAGAAATAGTTCAGAGCTGGCCTAAACCCACGTCAACTGATATAAGGAGTTTCTTGGGTTTGGCTGGCTACCATAGAAGGTTTGTTGAGGGGTTTTCATCTATTTCGTCTTCTTTGACCAAGTTGACTCAAAAGACAGTCAAGTTTCAATGGTATGAAGCTTGCGAGAAAAGCTTTCAGAAATTGAAAATGAGGTTGACTACTGCCCCAATTTTGATCTTACCAGAATGTACTAAAGGTATTGTGCTTTACTGTAATGCATCTAGAGTTGGTTTCAGCTGCGTGTTAATGCAGAATGACAAGATTATAGCTTATGCCTCCAGATAGTTAAAAGTTCATGAGAAATATTATCCAACCCATGACTTAGAATTGGTTGTGATAGTTTTTGCTTTGAAGATATGGTGACACTACTTGTATGGTGTTCAGGTTGATATATTCACTGATCAAACGGGCTTACAATATGTGTTTACCCAGTAAAAGTTCAATCTCAAACAAAGGAGGTGGCTAGAACTACTCTACGATTGTGACATGAGTATTCTTTACAACCCAAGTAAGGCTAATGTGATTGTCGATACTTTAAGTAGGTTATCTATGATATTACCGCCCATGTTGTGGAAGAAAAGAGAGAGTTAGCCAAAGATGTACACATACTTGCACGCCTGGGAGTTAGACTTATAGATCCCACAAAATGAGGGATAGTGGTGACAAATGGGCTGAATCATCATTAGTGTCAAAGGTAAAGGAAAAACAAGACCAAGACCCCATTTTGCTTGAATTCAAGGCAAATGTTCATAAGCAAACAATATTAGCTTTCGAACAAGGGGGAGATGGTGTGCTGAAAAATCAAGGTAGATTGAGTGTACCTATGGTGGATGGAATCCAAGATAGGATCATCAAGGAAGATCATAGCTCCAAATATTCCATTTATCCGGGTTCTACAAAGATGTACTGCGATTTCATAGAGGTATATTAGTGGGAAGGTATGAAGAAGGGCATTACTGAGTTTGTTGTCAAGTGCCCGAATTGCCAACAAGTGAAAGTAGAACACCAAAGGCCTAAAGGTTTGACTCAGAATATAAAACTTCTGGAATGAAAGTAGGAGATGATTAATATGGACTTCATCACAGGGTTACCAAGGTCTCGCAGTTATCATGATCAATTTGGGTGGTTGTCGATAGAATAAGAAAATCAGCCCACTTTTTGCTGGTAAAGACCACCTATTCGGTAGAGGGTTATGCAAAGTTATACAATTAGGAGGTACATAATTTACTGCACAGTTCTGGAAATCTTTCCAGAAAGATTTGGGTTCAAATGTGAACTTAAGCACTATTTTTCATCCTCAGACATATGGGCAAGCAGAGTGTACTATCCAGACCTTAGAAGATATGTTGAGGGATTGCGTGATTGATTTAAACGGGAATTGGAATGATTACCTACCTCTCATTAAGTTCGCTTACAACAACAATTATCATTCGAGCCTCCACGAAGCTCTTTATGGGAGAAGATACAGATCTCCTATTGGGTGGTTTGAAGTTGGTGAAGCAGGGTAGATAGACTAGATTTGGTTCACCAAGCTATGGAGAAATTGAAGGTGAAGGTGATTCAAGAGAGATTGAAAATGGCACAAAGTCGTCAAAAATCCTACACATATGTTAGGAAAAGGTCGTTGGAGTTCGAAGTCGATGATTGGGTATACTGGAAGGTCTCACCCATGAAGGGTGTTATGAGGTTTGGTAAGAAGGAGAAACTTAGTCCCTGGTATATTGGACCTTATCGCATAGCCAAAAGGATTGACAATATAGCTTATGAGTTAGAGCCGCCACAAGAGTTAACAACAGTTCATCCAGTGTTTCACATCTCTATGTTGAAGAAGTGCATGGACGATCCTTCATTGATTATACCAACCGAAAATATTGGGATTAAGGATAGCTTATCCTATGAGGAGATTTCGGTTCAGATTTTAGATCGCCAAGTTCACAAGTTCATAACAAAATGAGGTTTCATCAGTCAAAGTCCTTTGAAGGAACCAATTTATTGAAGAAACAACTTGGGAAGCTGAAGAGGACATGAAGAAGATATATCCACATCTCTTTGAATCCGAAGAGAATGTAAATTAAGGGTACTAATTCTCTTTTTAATACTTTATAAAGTATGAGTAATCATGTGCTTACTTGCTTTTGTTTGTTGAGTGTTGAACTTGATGTTACTACCCTTAGCTTAGTGAAAGAAATATCATTCGAGGACGAATGTTCCCAAGGGGGAGATATTGTAAGATCTCACAATTTGAATTAACTAAGAATAAGCTAGGAAACTAAAAATCTTCATTTTTTGGAAAGAAAGGGAAAATTTGGATAATTTGTCTAAGTTATGAAGTGAGTTTTGGTCATTTTCAAACGGCCAAAACTTCTAGCTCATGATGAGTTAGAGGTAGTTCTTGATATGTTTGGGAAACCCTTGGAGATATATTTACAACGCCACCGAGTTTGCACATTTTCAATATCGTATGAGTGAGATATGCCTATCGAAAGTTGGGTTGTTGGTGTGAGGAAAGTGTAAATTTAGATTTAAGGAAGGGCAAACTAGTCTTTTCACCAATTAATTTCCTATTTCGTGTTTAGGGACTTATTGGGGTAAAAATGAAGTTTAGTTCAGTTTTGAAAAAAATTAGACTTTACGCTTAGGGCTTGGAGAAGAGAGAAAATAAGAAGGAAAGGGAGAGAAGTCAAGAATTCGCTAAGAACGTCAAGATTTGCGAGTGGATTTGGTCGGGGGTGATCCCTATCAAGGTATGTAAGATCTTTTATGTTGGGTCAGTTCACCCACCAGTGATCTTAGAGTTGCTTACATGTTAAGACGTGAGTTCTTGAAGAATCCTATTGAATTCCTGTTGGTTGAGTTGTATCTATTGGGTATTGAAGGTACTAATGATCTGAAGGGTTTGGGAAAAGAACTATGGAGGTGTAGGGGGTTTTGAGTTGAAAAATGAGAGGAGAAAGTCGTTAGACGCACCTGGGCAAAATCAGGCACAGCGCCCCCCATCTGCGTCAGAGGGCCTGGGGCGGCATGCCTGTAGTACGCCAGGATGAGGCCTGGTCCGCGTACCCTGGATGCGCGTGAATCGATATTTTTTGTCCAATTTTTGTAGTTTAACCTGTTTAAGTCCTTCTAAGGTGTATTAACACTTTCCAGTGATTATAATTACTTCAAATAATCTTTAAACACCTAGGAATCACCAAAAATGTGAATCATAACCTTGAATTCAGAATTTCATTCAAGGAAAGCTAAGATCAAAGTCAAAGGAGTTAAGTGTCAAGTAAAAAAGTTAAGAAGTAAGTCAAAACAAAGTTCTTAAAGGTTTTTAAGAGTATTTAGAAATGTTTTACCTCTGTTTTTAAGACTCAAGTTTCAAGCTACATAAAGAGTAACGAGTTCAGTTCATTTCCCAAAAGTTATAAGGGAACTATGTATTCCCTAAAAGCTTATAAATGTTTTCACATTTAACATAAGAGGAAAATATGATTTCCAAAAGGATTTTATCCAAGAAAAGGGAACATCGTTTCTAATAGAGCTTCTTAAAGATAAGTGTTGAGCAATTATCTCAACCCAATGAAAGAAGTTCTTTTAAAAACACATGAGCTAAGTATATTTTTAAGAGTAGTATTGAGCACAGACATGGGGATGCGAGTTGATAACAACTCAAGTCTCCATAAACCATATAGCCATCATGAGTTTCAATGGGTCATACTTTTAGATGATCAAATAAGTTAAGCTAGTGGATCCACTAAGTTAAGTACTTCTATGCAACGACAAAGTATAGGACAGTTCTAGCAGCATGGGCAAGACATTGTATCACCACTTAGGCTCATAATGGTGGTTGTCGGTTAGAGAATCTCCCAAAGAAACACTATTATTTCATATATAAGTAAAGTAAGTTTGTTATTGCATTTTGTTAACGAACTAAGTGTTTTCATTGTTTTACAAGATATTATATATTGCATGTGTCTTATTTCTTTATATTAAGTCAAGTTATTCATGAGTTGAGTAGAGCCAAAGTGAGTGTTCCTTCTTACTCTTTTTCAAGCTTAAGTTGTTGTTAGCATTCCAACTCGCATACTCATACATTCAATGTACTGATACCAGTTGTCCTGCATCGTCTTATAATGCAGACGCAGGTAACCAGGATCAACATCATTAAGCGCCTCGTTGATCCATCTAAGATCTCAGAGTCAATAGTGAGCCTCCTTGTATTCTGGAGGATACATTTAATTGCTTTTTCGTCTTTCTTTTATAAGATGTTGTGGGGTAAGTCCCAACATCCATCTCAGTATTATAGAAGCTTCATAGACAGTCAAACAGTTAGTTATGAGTCCCTTATCTTTGTATTGCAGATTTTTTCTATGAGACTTAAGTTGCCAATTTGGCCAGACTATATTTCTTTAAGTTATTATATAATATTGTCTTTTATTATTGAGTTTAGTCTTCCACTGAGTTAAGTAAGCCAGGACAAGGGTTCGTTCGAGGTCATCAATGGTGTTCGAGTGCCGGCCACGCCCAGGGTGTAGGCTCGAGGCTTGACAAGTTGTGTGCTATGTGAATTATGAACTATTAGGTTGAGCTGGTTTTAAGCATGTTGAGTTGTACAGGTTGTAATTGATGAATATTGAGCTTGTTGTTGAGAATATGTGATTGTTAGAATGTTGTTGTTGAGATATGCGCTTGCTAATTGTGAACTGTTAGGTTGGACTGGTTTTATGCAGGCTGTAGTTGTGGAGGTACGATTGGGGTGTAAGGAGTACCCGTATTTCATCCCCTTAGCTTTTGTTTAGAGGGTTACTTGTTATGTACCGTGTGGTTTGGTACTCACCCCTTGCTACTAAATGTTTTTTGTAGGTTACTAGTCCGAACCTTTGTGATATTTTTTCTTTTTGTTGTCTGAGGCTTCTAATGGAGGTTTGTGAGGTAGTTACTTGTCATTTCAGTGGACCTTCTTTCTCCTTAATTATGATCTTGTTCTATTCTAGAAACAATGTCATTTGAAACTTGTATTTTTTTTCAATTTTGTTATAACATATTAGAGGCTTATACACGTGACAACCATATTTTGGGGTATTTTTGAATTGATTATAAAAATTTATGCATTTTATTGTAATGATTGAATTTTAGGTTGTCTTGTTTTGATGGAATAAGACGAATGTCATCACGTCCATTTTTGGACCGTGACAATCTGTTTTAGCCATCCATTTTTTTATTTGAAATTTATATAAACGACAAAAAGACATGCAGTTAGTTACAAAATGAATCCTTAATTGTCATTTGGTCACACAAGGAACTTCTTTATCAAATAAGTTATTGCCGACTTCAGCTGATGAGTTTTTAGATGTCACATCTTTCAAAAATTAGTATGTCATGCTTGGATCATTATATTTTGGTTCTATATATTATTGTAATTGATATGTCAAAATGTAGATAAAGATAAATTATAAAAATATCAATACAAAGTTATTTTTGTTTATAAAATGACCATCTGAAAATCTTTTTTGCTGTGGATTTTTAGGAATTTTGACTAAATTAAGATTATTTTGTCATGTTTATAATTAGAAAGTAATAAATTTCCTTTTTGCTAATATGTTGTAAACTTTTTAACGAGTCTAATTTTATTTAATCCTAGAAATTTTGTTTTGAGAAAACGATATTTGTTATTGCAGTACTATTCCCAAAACTTTTAAAACTCTAACAAGGGAAAGTATGATAATCTATGTTCGTTTATTATAATAGTTAGTTAATTCTTTACTGAATAGCTATATGCATATAACCTAACAACAAAATATATGATTTACTCATTAGATAACGCCACTGTAAAACAACATAATTAAACTTAAACAACACTTATAATTATCGTATATATATAACATTTAATTTACTGCATCAACTAAATTAACATTTTTATTTATCATACATATAATGAGGCATTCTACTTAATTAAGCATGACAAAATATTCTATTATTGATAAATATTAGATCGATAAAACCTTATTTAACCTATCAACTAAAAAATAAAAATACAATTCAATATTTATAAGTTGATTGGTATTCCCCACAAAAACCCTTCAAAAACATTTCTGGATCTCCTTATTTTCCTGAATGGAGAAAAAAAAAGGAAAAACAAGTAAAAGTTATATTTTAAAATTATGTTTAATTGAACAAAAAATACCTTTGCTAATAGTTCAATTTTAAAATGTTATTTCATGTTAATAATTTGATCCAAAAATATATTTATTAGGTCAAAAGTGCCCTTTTGCTAATAAATGTATTGTATTATTTTTAAAAAACACATTATGAACTAATTCAAGCAGGTTATGTATCACTATTCAAGCGGGTTTAGAAAATGATTCCACACTTATAAAAAAGTTTTGACCATTTAAAATACACAAACATAATTTTTTAATTGAAAATATATATAGAACATACCAATAATATAACCCTCTATATGTGCTAGTATTTTTATAATCAAACACTTAGTAGATATGAAGTGTAATATCTTTTGTAATAATAATTTTCGGATGTTTTGATTAATTTTTCTTTAATAATAATTGCTATGTCAAATATAGAAAGTTTGTCCCACTATCACGGTTAAAAGGAAAAACTTTTGAGAAAAGAAAACAAAAATTTGAGTATAGCCATAAATTTTTTATTTATAAAAGAAACAAAAAATATTATGTATATAAAGAAATGTTGCTTTAATGTAAAAGAACGACACGTGTCATGTTTAAGAAATAAATCAGACAAAAAAACATGCAGTCAGATACAAAAATAAATCTTTATCATTTGATTAAAGTGGAACAACTCTTTCAAACAAGTTATTGCCGACTTCAGCTGACAAGCATTGATGTGTCACTTTTCTTTATTTTTAAATCAATAATATTCAGTTTAATTTTATAAGTATACAGTGTACTAATAAATCATTGTTACTACACATTATGTCGTAATTAGACTACTAAATTTCCTTTTGAGAGATTTTTCCTTTGATAGACTTTTTTTTAGTGATTCACTTACCCATATGCAAAATTCTCTTTACTTTGGTTTTGTTTGATAAAAACAATTTTTGGCAAGTAAGCTAGTGGACCTCGACAAAATTGACGTAATTTTTGCACTAGTTAGAGTATAATAACTACCATTAGTTAATAATTAAATAATCATTTTTCCAATATGAACTTTTGATAACTATTTAAAATGGCTATTTGCATCATTATGGAAAAATGCTTAACTATCCCGATATATGCCCGAAATTTTATAGACACACTTATACTATATTAAAGTTCTGTTACCCCTGAATTTATTTTACAAATAATTTTCTAATTCCTTTTCGGCCTACGTGGCACCAGCTTGGAAGAAAATGTCCACACACGCTGAACCCACAAGATTGTGCCACATAGATCAAAAGAGGATAGAAAATTATTTAATAAAATAAATTGAGGGAGGTAATAGGACTTTAGGTAATTGTGCATTTTCCTTATCATCATATTTTATTTTTATGTACTATTATAATTGATATGCCAAAAATGTAGCTTAATGTAATTAAACTATAAATATATCAACCACTCTCCCTCTTCCTTCTCTATTCACTCATTCTTCTCTTCGCAAAAAAAATTAAAATAATTCTTAAGAGATGTTTATATAAACTAGTTTCCCTCATCCTCTTTGCTCACCCATTATTCTCTTCACCCAAAAAAAAAAGAAATTCTTAATAGCTAGGCTCTCTTCCTTCTTTGTTCACTCATTCTTTTCTTTTTATATAAAAGTTTGTTACTTTCATTTTTCAGATGCCGCCACAGAAAAATAAAAAGGCAATAGTTAACTTAGATGATGATGACGAGGTGCATTTTATGGGTGAGTGGAGGCTGCCAATTAGCGGCAGCTACACAACTGAAATCAGGCATCCCGAGAGTAGAAATATGTGGCTCGGATCTTTTAATACTGCTGAGGAATCTGCCAGAGCTTATGATAGCCACATGATCAAAACTAATTTTTCACCAGTATTTAAGGATTACCTTCAAACCACCACCAGAGATTTTCTTTGCAAAATTAATCATAACAATGTCATGAGTGATCATATACTTCCAAATGAAAGCATAAATATCGCATCATCTTCTCGATCAAGCAGCGATGCGGTGAGTTTTCCATTGTTCAGTCAAAATCTTAATGAATTTTGTCGTTTTAAGACAGTTACTGGAACTTCTGTTATGTCAACGGCATGCGATAGGGATTTAGTGGAGACTTTAATGAAAGATGGAGTAATACTTCCAGATCCAAACATGAGCAGCCAAAAGGAGACTCTAGATTTCATGGGTGTCGGCCCCGTTCAGCCTCAAACCGCTAGTGTCGAGCATCCAAATCTTGAGCTCAGCCTTGCACCACCAGGAAGCATGTGATCGAAGGTCGCATGCCTCCATTATTATAGAAGGTGAAAGTCTGGGTGGATGGTTTTTGAAAGAAAAAATAAATTCTACCTTTTTTAAAAATGTTTTTGTAAATAGGAATGTGGCATGTTGTAACCATTTCAATATTTGTATATGTATCTTCTATAATATTAATTTAGAAAATTTCCATCGTCTTCATTTTATTTTTCTGCCTCTTCTAAATTTTGTTAGATGAATTTTTGGTTGGTTGTTTGATCGGAAAAGAAAAATACATGAAGGAACCTTGTGAATTGAGATAAGTTGTTTTGTCTTTCGGTTTCAGCTAAATTAACAAATTGACACGTAATATATTACATGGGATTTTGTCATACTATACCAAGTATTTTATTATCTTTTGACTTCTCATGAAATGTGTTTTTAATATAAATGAATAATGTGATATTCTTCTCTAAGTTTATATCAATATAGTGTATTTTTTTTAAAGCCCATGTCCATGGGTATTTAAAATTCAATAAATGTTAAAAAGAGAAAGTTTCAGACAATAATGCAATGAAAAATAACATAAAATGAGAATGAAAAAATATCCTGCGTGAAAGAAAAAAAAAAATATTTTTTCCCCTAACATATAATGTTTTTATTATATAAATCATGATTAAGGATTTAGTTTAATCAATCAATTAAATCTTAGCCATTGAATTTAACATATGTCATCGGTTTTAATTTAAACAAAAACTTAAAAAAAAAATATTTATTTAAACCACAAGGTTACACCACATGTCACCTTAATTATTATTTTTTAAGCAAAAATATTATAACTAAAGATTATTTTGTAACTAAATTAACAAATTTCTCTTTTAGTGCTTCACTTATCTTTGAATATTGTTGATTTGTTTTAAACTTATGCTTAGTGAAAATATTTTATTTTGATAAGCAAACTTAGAGGACCTTAAGAGATTTTTTCTAGTAAAAATTCACATAATTTTAGTCAACAATTCAATAATTATTCTTTCGAATGTAAACAATTGGACCAAATTAAATGTATCCCATGAAAAATGACTATATAAATCACTCTCCCTCTTCTCTTTTCACTCACTGAGTCTTATCTATATACAAATTTTTCTTTTTGTTCTGTCAAATGGCAAAGAAAAATAACAGCGATGTGGTGGCGGTAGTAGTAATTGTAAAACCAAATGAGGTATTATATAAATGTGTGAGAAAGAGGTCATGGGAACGTATAGAGCTGAGATTACAAACCTTATCGAAAAGGTACGTGTTTGGCTTAGTACTTTCAAATATCTAAAGAAGTTGCAAGGGCTTACCATACGACCCTAAATTAATCTTAATTTTCTGCCAACAAATGAGGATAATATCGAAAAATGCTAATTAATAATGTAGAAACTTAAATATGTCTTGTTCAATGTATCCATTTTCTGTCTTTTGTTTTTCTATCATATTAAATTATATTTCGATGAATTTTTATGGTCCAACTTTTGGAGGTTGTGATTTGTCTTTTAGTTTTATCTTAAGATAGTAACTCTTATTTATTTTTTATTGAATTTTAGATCATCAAAAAGAATTAATAATCATATAGTTAACCAAACAAACTACTATTAAAATCACCACGAGACTAACTATAGTACTCAATTCTTTTAATCAAAAGAAGAAGAAGAAATCACCTCTTTTAATTAGAAAAATGATTTTGCAACTCAAACAAATAAGTAAAAAAGAAGGTGGCACCATCTAGTAGAACAGATGCAATGAAATGTAATAATCAAAATTGAATTTGGAAATGCATAATACACAGTCTACTTGTGCATAGTCAAGATATTCTATTTCACAAAACCTGATTTTTTTTTAACAAAACCTTATTTTGCTTTAACCTATGAAATTCAATATTTGTAAATGAATTGGTGTTTCCCTAAAAAATCTTTAAAACTCGTTTTTGAATCTCCTTTTTTATTAATAACTTGAGTAAACATTTAAAAAAACAAGAAGAAAAAAATTATATATCTGTTACCTTTATTTTCATTATCTTCATTTGATGAGGGTGGGTGGGGCGTTGTCTGTTGGAAAATTAGAAAAGATACTAAACATGCAACTTTATAATGTTAGAGTATTAACAGATAAAATTAAATTAAATGTGTACATATCATTTATACCTATCAAAATAAAACATAAAAATGTTGCTTGATAAAAATGTATTTTTTTCAAGGCGTGATTTTTTTTCGTTTTTTGAAAATAAGTCAGTTTAGTACTTAATACCTAATTTTTATTTGGCAAATAAACTAACAAATATCACCCCAAAATATTTACAGGTAACCTAAATACTAATGAGTTTGGAATGAGATTTATTATTCTTACTATTTTATTTAGACAAGTCACAAATATTATTTTCAAGCAAGTTATATATGTACAATGTATATTACTAAAATAACTCAAATGCCTTGTAAATTCATTACTAGAGCAATTGTAACTCTCTGCGGAACGACTATATGAACCAGTCTTTTATTTAACTCACTAAGGGGTCGTTTGGTAGAGTGTATTGGAAAAAATAATACATGCATTAGGTGTGTGTATTAGTAATACCTTGTTTGTTACATTTTTTTTGGTCATGTATAACTAATGCAAGCATTAGTTATACACAATATTGTGTATTAAGTTGTGTATTACTAATACCAAGAAATTCTAGGTATTAGTAATACATAGCATTTTAACACTTGCATTAGATTATGTAATTACAAAAGTACCCTCAAAACCCTTTAAGAAACATTTTCCATAGTACTTTGTTTCAGAAACCTTTCATCTTCTCTTTCATCTTCTCTGTACTTTGTCAATGAAAAATCAAGAGTAGGTTTTTCTTCCTTTTGCTCAATCAATAATTATTTGCTCATCTTCATAAGGTTAGTACTTTTATCTTTCATTAAAATCTGTATTTTTCAACATCTCTTTCACAATTTAAGATGTTCACTCTTTATATGGTCGAAAATTAGGGCACATAGATACTTGTTTAAAACCTTTATATGTATTCATTCTTATTTTTAATGAAAATATAGGTGTTATTATGGATCTTCAACCATTATCATACATTGAATATATTATTTTTGTGGAGATAGTGTTTCAACAAGTTCTTGTTCTTATTTTTTGTCTTTTCAGGGCTAGTCATGGTCATTCTCTAAGAAGACGATGTTAAAACAGACGTGAGGTTAGATATCGTATGAGTGTTCGAGTTCCGAAAATCAAATGAGTGTTCATGGTCAAGTTTATTCTATTCTTGAATCCCCTGCATTTGAGTTGTACCCCAAGAGCAACGTATAAAAATTGCAATGATTCTCTGTAAAGACGACAAAAAGATGGAATTATTTTTACGTATGGATGAACATGATCGTCAGACAATGATGTGGATGGCTGTCCATGATAAACTTTGAAGTACTGTGAACTTGTGATATAAGTGGCTACACTAGTTTAGTAATTTTTGCTTGAAATAACTTCAAAGTGTGACAACAGTGGCTTTTTTTGGCAACTCTGATTATTAATGTGCGCATGAGCATGTTAAATCTTTTTGGGTAACTACATTTTATCAAAATATCTCAAATTCTTGTGTCAATGCTAAGCGCAAATGTAATTATAAAGTTGTTATTACAACTCTTCAAATTCTAGTGTAGCCATTTACTTTTGAGATTTTGAAATGCAATTATATAGCTGCTATGACGGTTTTCTAATATGTCTTGTATTTCTGTGTCTGGTCTCTATTTTTCATTGTTAATTTCTCTATGAGTTGATGAATGTGTGTGATAGAAAAGGTGAAGAAGTTCGTTAGTATTATTTCTGTTGGTGGCAGATGATTTCTCTGATCGTTATGCTAGTATTGTTCCTGTTGGTGGCATTTCAATGTCTCCTACATTGTTCCTGTTGGTGGCATTTGATTCACTCTATGTTGCTGTTCGAACTCTCCGAAAGAGTCGATGAGTGCGTGTTGGATCCTCAAAAAATGTCGGATCCTCTAAAAGTAATGACACTTTTGATGCTGGGAATATTGAATCAATGCCAACCATTGTATCTATAGGGGTATCTGCAGCAACAATTCTTGTTGAAGATACTTCTAATGAGTACCGGCGGCGGCGTAAGGACGAAGTTGATGTGGCTCGTAGTAGAATTGACACTTACATCAGTTACATCAGGTCATCACTTCGCACTGCATTTGCACAGGCAAGTTCCATCTTCTTTTAACGTTTATTGGGAGCATACCAGTTATTAGGCTTGATATGGTTTGACAAATATCTTCTGCAATCAGAAGACAACTTTGTCTCTGCATAGGCTTATGGTGCATTTACCTTACTCAAAACCCTCAGTACTATTTTTTATGTTTTTGTGGCAAGAACCAAGAATGTATACAAGTTAAGGGGTGAATGGGTGAATTTAACTTTTGGACATCCTAGTATGAAGTGTTAAACTTTCCGTTTGTGTGAGGAGTTGGTGATTTATATCTATGTACATTCTACTTTTGATCAATCGCTTAGTAAGTGTGTCTTAAGATTATGTGTTCTGCAAAAATCGAGCTTCTTGGATGAAAACTAAGGATCCCTACCTTTGCATATGAATAAGTTGATCTTTTGGACTTATGGTGGCAAAATTGTGAATGTTACCTATCACTTGGGTCAAGAAATTGTCAAGAAACCGAGGCAAGGTATTACACAAAGCTTCAGAAGTTGATGACTCCCCTGAAATTGGTGATGCCAGCATTGGCAATGGCAGCCTGAAGAGGAAGCTGCTATGAGATGTTGCTATAAGTTAAACCTTCAACTTTCCATTGGTTGTGAACATTTTTGTATATTTCAATTAGGCTATTTCTGGTGTACATAAGTAACTGCAGGCCTTCCAACTGACTTAGGATCATTTTCTGCTGACCTTTTTTGAATGTGTAAAGCAATTGGATCTGAGACATTCCATATATATTGAAGATGTTTGACATCTTCTTCTTCTTTTTCTTTTTTAATCTTATTTCAATGTAGTAACAACTTTTTAATTTTATATTTGAAAAAGAAGAAGAATACGAAGAAATAATGTTTTAGCAAAGAAATCTTTTTTGATGTTTTAGCAAAGAACCTTGTTGCAAAGGAAGTATATAAAGAAATAAAGTGTAAAGGGTATTTTTGTAAACATACACTTTTTAAATAGAAATTATGCAAGATTTGTTTTTTCTAATACATCAAACCAAACAGTGCATAAGAAATAATGCAGACATAACTAATGCAAGTATTACTAATGCAAACACTAGTAATGCAAGTATTACTAATACATCCTATTTTGCATTGTTCTTATACACTCTATCAAACGACCCCTAAGTCTCTCTATATACAAAATATTCCTTCTATATTTTCAGATAAAATTTATTCAATACTTTCATATAGCAGAGAGAGAAAGAGTGTTACATCTATAACGACAATGATTGTAACCAATTGAGGTTCGCTATAGGGGTGTAAGGAAGAGGCCAAAGGAGAAGTACGGAGTTGATATTAAAAATTCCATCTTGAAGGTACATGTCTAGCTTGGGACTTTTGATACGAAATAAGAGACAACAAGAGCATGTGATAAGGCTGGGGGGATGTATCACAACCCTAAGCCCAACTTAATTTTTCAATGAAAAATGAGGATAACCTAGAAAATTCTAATATAAATAACGAGAATTTTCACCACGAGCTCAATCTTGAATTCAGGCTTACTTAAGTAAAACGGTCCACATATATTATAAAGTATTCATGACATGCAGTCAGGGGCGGATCTATTAAGGCCCGTAGGGGTGTCACGCTACTCACGATCTTCGACGAAAACTCTATTTATATAGAAGTATTTCTGTACAACATGGATAAATAATACGCGTGCCACCTTGAGAACAAACACATTCTTTGGCGCAATGGTTGACCACATGCATTCAAGGTAGCAACCTTTTTTTTTTTTAATTTTTCCTTTTAACCACATGCATCGTTTCTTTTTTAAACTACTAGCACATTAAGTATTAATCAATAATTATTTTGTAACTAATTTAATTTAATTCTTGACTTTTCTTTTACATGATTAAATATATCAAAAAAATTATCTTCACCATTGAAACCTCCTTTAAATTTTTGAACAACAAAAAGTTGTCATTAATTAAAGCTTCAGGCTTTCGTCCGTCGCCCAATCCTTTTCTCAGGTTCGTCGCCCAATCCTTTTCTCCCGTCCAGACCCAAGTCGAATAATTCTATCTGAATCTAAAATTGATTTAATCGATTAGTCTACTAAGAATTAGAGACAATTTAAAATTTGAAGATTTTGACGCACCAATACTATCTTAATTTAGATAATTAACAAAATTTTTACTACAATTAACGAATAATATAGTATTTGATTGGTACTACTGGCTCGAATATGATTTATAAGCTAAAATAAAAATAAAAATAATGAAATAAGACTGAACTGTATTCTCGTGAGTGGTTCCCTGACTTGTACCAACTAAACAAGGGCATCCCTACGCTTCTTATGGGTGCAAGATTGATTATACCCTACTTTATGTCAGTTTCTCACGATATATATATATATATATATATATATATATATATATATATATATATATATATATATATATATATATATATATATATATATATATATATATATATATATATATATATATTTATACACGTAATTTTCTTGAAGTTAACGAATGCACGTGCATCCTTATCAAATCACGTGGGTCCGCCTCTGCTTGACACCCAGTGACTGTAATTTCTAGATCCGCCTCTACATATGCAGTATAGTTATCGAAAGTAATTGTTTAATTTCCCTTTTAGATTTTTGTATGGAAACAAGGAGGATACATAAATCTTATTGCATTTCTCATACATCTTCCGATGATAGAAGTAATGTATTAATTTAAAATTTAATTCTGTCTACTTCGTTGTATAATTTTTCTGTTTTTTATAAGAATCTTAATATTGACATCCAATTTTGTTCCTCTTTTCTATTAATTTATTTCCTTGTGCTTCTAAAATTTTAACAAGTGTAATACTTTATACTTCACTACTATTTTTTTAAGGGAAAAGGCTTAAAAATGCCCTTAACCTATTAGAAATGATTCAAAAATGCCCTCCTTCCATCTATTGGTTTAGAAATGCCCTTAACGTTTTTCTTAGGTTCAAAAATGCCCTTTAGTTAACAGAAAATGTGATATGGAATTGTACTAAACAAGTGGCCACTTTTCATTGGTCCACAATTCTTTTATCAAATAAAAAGACCCATCCAACCCAAACCTAACCCATTTTTTGCCAGAAAGCAAGTACCAAAATTAAGTTTCCATATGTATATATAGCTAAAGTTATCATCTTTTAACTTGTAATTCAACAAAAGATTCCTTGGAAACAGCCGAATAATTGCTGTCCATCACCACAAATGCTATTTACAAATAAAAAATTAAATGCATCTACACGACATTTATGTAGCAAAAACGAGGCCTGTGTTAAAATTAGCTAAATTAAGAAAGTGGGTTTTGAATTTGATGACTCCAAGATTCAAAATTGTATTTCCAATGTAATCAAAGGATGAAAAGAACCCTAGATCGTCGAAATCAAAGTTGAAGCGATTTATTTGCGGATGATTTACCTCTTAATTTTTGCCAGAAAACAAGTACCAAATTAAGTGTTCATGTGAAAACGGGTTAGGTTTGGGTTGGGTGGGTCTTTTTATTTGATAAAAGAATTGTGGACCAATGAAAAGTGGTCACTTGTCTAGTACAATTCCATGTCATATTTCTGTTAACTAAAGGGCATTTTTGAACCTAAAGAAAACGTTAAGGGCATTTCTAAACCAATAGATGGAAAGAGGGCATTTTTGAACCATTTCTAATAGGTTAAGGGCATTTTTAAGCCTTTTCCCTTTTTTTAATTACTATATTATTATTATTATTATTATTATTAGTATTACTATTACTGTTATCGTTTTCAGTATTTCTTAAAATTTCTAATGTATCAATACCAATTTTCTTATTACATTGTCGTCCTCTTTAATTTAATTAAGATGATTGTCGTTACTTTATTTCAAGTTCCTTAGTTTCTTTATCTTTTTCCTCCTTTCCTGTTCTATCGATATTTCGCCCCCTATCTATGTTAATTTGTATACAATTGATCAATTCAGATTAACCATGTACAGATCCAGTAAAGAGAAGAAAGGAAGAAGAAGAATGTTATTTCAGTGAGAATGAAAAATTGCGTGATTACAATGCAACAATGCCTTATATACACTGTTAGATTTCTCAACTAACTTGACAGCTAGATTAACTGCTTGCCTAATTTCTAAATTGCCATCAACTAACTCTTCATACAAATTCAAGTAATTCCTAAATCATTACTCCCTCTCAAGCTGGTGGGTGAGAAAACATTAAACACACCAAGCTTGCCAACTAAACATTCATGTTGTGATCTAGGCAGTCCTTTAGTTAATATATCTGCGAGTTGTTCTTTGGAGCTTACATATTCTGTTCTCATCATTTCTGCTTGTATTTTTTGTCGAATAAAGTGACAATCAATTTCTATATGTTTCGTCCTCTCATGAAATACTGGATTAGTTGCTATTTGTAGTGCTGCCTTACTATCACTTTATACTAGAACTGGCTGTTCAACCTCATTTCCCAGTTTCTTCAATAAAGCAATGATCCATACTAACTCTGAAACAACATTAGCCATGCTTCTATACTCGGCTTCTGCTGAACTTCTGGAGACTACATTCTGCTTCTTGGACTTCCAAGACAACAGTGTCTCATCATGTTTGACCAAAAATCCTGAGACTGATCTTCTTGTATTTGGGCATGCTGCCCAATCTGCATCACAATACACACTTAGTTTGTTTGACTTTCTGCTACTCAATAGTATTCCCAGTCCTGGTTGTCTTTTAATGTATTTCATCACCCTTACAGCTGCCTCCCAGTGTGACCTTTTCGGTTGTTGCAAGAATTGACTAAGTGTTTGCACTGAATATGCAATGTCTGGTCTTGTCAAAGTTAAATATAACATCTTCCCCACTAATCTTTGATATTGCTCCCTATCTTCATATGGCTCATCACCTAATTCCCCTGTAAGGTAGTCTAATTCCTGATTTGTCAGCTTCACATTGGTTTCAAGTGGAGTCTAAGCTGGCTTAGCACTCCCTAGTCCCAAATCAGAAATAATCTCCAAGGCATACTTCCTTTGGTTCATCAAGATTCCTTTTGAGGATCTACTGAACTCCATACCAAGAAAAAACTTCAATTCACCAAGATCTTTGATTTTAAATGCCTTGTGTAGAGTGGCTTTAGTATGTTCTATAAGACTCAAGCTACTCCCTGTGACCAACATGTCATCCACATAAACAAGAATCACCACCATATCTGATCCTTGCCTTTTAATGAATAATGAATGGTCGAGAATGCTTTGAACAAAAGCAGACTCCAATAATGCCTCACTCAACTTTAAGTTCCATTGTCGGCTTGCTTGCTTGAGACCATAAAGGGATTTGACAAGTCTATATACAAGTGTAGACTCCCTCTGACTTGCAAAACCCTCAGGTAGCTGCATATAAACTTCATCATGAAGGTCTCCTTGGAGAAAAGCATTGTTGACATCTAACTGGTGGACAGGCCAGTTTTGTTGAGCTGCTAAGGAAAGAACAGTCCTAGCCATAGTTATCTTAACCACTGGAGAAAATGTTTCATGAAAATCAAGCCCCTCTCTTTGAGTGTAACCTTTGGCCACCAACCGAGCCTTAAATATTTCAATATCACCATTTGCCTTCAATTTAACTTTGTATACCCATTTACAACCAATAGGAACCTTTCATTTAGGAAGGGGAACTAAGTCCCAAGTATGGTTATCTTGAAGGGCTTGTAACTCAGATTTCATAGCCTCCAACCATCGAACATCTGAAACAGCCTCCTTATAAGAAGTAGGCTCAACAATAGCAGAAAAACATGCAAATATCTATGGTAAGAGGGGGATAAGTGACCATAAGAAATGGAGGGTGCAAGAGGGTATAAAACAGTATTGGTAGAAGGTTTGGAAACAAAATTAGATAACCAAAGAGGCTGTTTGGTTTGCCTAATAGACCTTCGAAGAGGTTGTGTAGTAGAAGGTGGAGTAGATTGGAGAGAGGATGGTAAAGAAATAGGAACAATAGAAGGAGAATGAATTGGGCTGATAGGAGGAAAAGAACTAGAAGGTATATCAAAAAAAAACATCTGAGAAGTCAGAAATATTGGTGAGATCAGGTGGTGTAGGATAATGATAATTAGCAACAGTGGGAATGTGTTGAAAAGGGAACTGGTCCTCATGGAAGACCACATCCCTATTGACAAAAAAATTCTGATGTTGAAGATCAAAACAAATATAACCTTTTGTGACACTAGAATAGCCCATAAACACTGATCTCACTGCCCTGGGTGCAAATTTATCATTTCTAGGAAGTGAGATTGCAAAACATAGACAACCAAGTGTATGAGTTCGTTGACCGCGTAAGGGCGATCCATCTTGATGACGAATTCCACGATAACAAGAAATCGAAATTAATCGTTCGACAAATGAGTAAGACAAGGCTTCTTCCCAAAAAACATCTCAAAAGGAGACAGTCCTCTAGAGTCTTAGAAGGCAATCTATTAATGATATATGCAGCTGTAAGTACACAATGACCCCAATATTTGAGTGGTATATGACCCTGAAATCTGAGAGCCCTAGCAACTTCAAGAATGTGTCTGTGTTTCCTCTCAGCAACTCCATTTTGTTGAGGGGTATGAACACAAGTTCTATAATGAATGATACCCAATTCTTTGAACAAGTCCTGTAAATGACTATTAATAAATTCTCTTCCACTGTCAGTTCTTACACCCTTAACAGTAGTATTGAACTGAATTACAACCATTCTGGAAAAATGTTTTAAAACTGACAAGACATCACTCTTGAACTTTAACAAGAAAATCCATACAATTCTGGAGAAATCATCAACAATAGTGAGAAAAAATTTGTTGCCATCAAATGTTGGAGTATTATAGGGTCCCCACACATCTAGATGTTACAGTGTAAACATTGCAGTAGACCTTGTACTACTGCTAGGAAAAGGAAGCCTAGTATGTCTAGCCAATGGACAAATCTCACATTTGTTTAAAACTGACTTACAATCATCAATAGAGTAACCTAACATATCATGTAGTGAACTAATTGAAGCATGTGCTAATTTTCTATGCCATAGCGAAATATCTCTTTGATCATCATGTGCAGAAAAACTTGTTACTTTGTTAGGAACTTCAACTTCAGATTTCGAAGATCTTTGTTGTTCGAAAATGTAAAGTCCATCCTTTTCTCTACCAATCCCCATCAACTTCCCACTGGAAAGGTCCTGGAATAAAAAAAATCCAGGATAAAATGACACAAACCAGTTGAGTTCTTTGGTGATTTTTGGTACAGATAAAAGGTTATAGTGAAATTCTGGCACAAACAAGACATCACGTAACTCTCCTGTGTTTGTAAGTGTACAACTACCATTATGAGATACCAAGGTTATGCCTCCATTTGGTAAGTGCACCTTCCTGCTTTGTTCAGTCTTAACAGCTTTAACATCATGTAACATGTCTAAACTACAGGCCATGTGATTAGTGGCACCACTATCGATTATCCACTTTAAGTTTGTTAATGGAGACATAGAAGTGTGAGCCGTACCTGCCATGTTGGCCATCACATTGTTAGTTGAAATATCTCCATCTAGCATCTGCAAAATGTGTCCATGTTGATCACTAGACATTTGAGGTGCTCTTGGCAGATCTTTAGGAACTAATAGATCTATGCCTTTGTCCCTTACTCCAGATGCACCCGAGGTCATTCCAGATGAATTATCAGCCTGTACATTGTAAGCAGAGTTACCAGTATTACCACCTCCACCTCCACCTCTTTTTTTTTAAACTTCCAGTCCGGTGGATATCCATGCTTCTTGAAACATTTAGCTTCCACATGACCTTGAAGGTGGCAGAAGTCACATTTCAGGTCCCAATTCTTCTTCCCTTTATTATAATTCCTAGAAGTATCATTGGTATAATGATAAGGCATTCCCCTCTCTGTGACATGAGCTCCAAAATCAACATTATTATGCATCCCCTTCCCTGCCATAAGAGCAGCCAGATCTATACCCTCACCACTTATCGAAGAGGATCCTATAGATCTCTGGCTCTCCCTGTCAATAAGTATTGCATAAGCCTTCTTGATAGTAGGTGTAGGTTCGATCATAAGAATTTGACTATGTGATTGATCATAGGTCTCATTAAGGCCCATTAAAAATTGCATCAGTTTTTGTCTCTCCAAATGCAAAGAAAAATCCTTAGAACCAGTACAATGGCAAGGAGGTGGTATAATGCTTGCAAATTCATCCCATAAATTTCGTAGTCTAGAGAAATAACTAGGAATAGTATCACTGCCTTGCACTGTAGTGGCTATAGTTTTATGCAAATGATAGATCCGTGAAGCATTTACCTTGTCGAATCTCTCACGGAGATCCTCCCAGACTTCCCTTGCACTAGATGTATAAACGATTCCTGTGTGCAATTCAGGTGTGACAGAGCTCATGATCCATCCCTGAACTATTGCATTGCATCGATCCCATTGATGCCCTAAATCTGCTCCAAAAGCTTCCTTTTTCCAGCTTCCATCTACGATCCCTAGCTTGTTTTTTCCAAGTAGTTGAATACGCATAGCCCTGTGCCAAATAGAGTAATTGTCGGAGCCAGTTAATTGCATCGGAATGATAGAAGCACCTGTGGTGTCAGAAGGGTGCAGAAACAAAGCATGATTGTGATCGAACTTAGGAACTGCCATTGATGAAGCTCAGCTAAGCTCGAATTTGCACAATTCAGCATCAACAAACCTCACAATCGTGGGTATAAAGCTCTGATACCATGTTAATTTGTATACAATTGATCAATTCAGATTCACCATGTACAAATCCAGTAAAGAGAAGAAAGGAAGAAGAAGAATGTTATTTCAGTGAGAATATAAAAATTGCTTGATTACATTGCAACAATGCCTTATATACACTGTTAGATTTCTCAACTAACTGACAGCTGGATTAACAGCTTGCCTAATTTCTAAATTGCCATCAACTAACTCTTCATACAAATTCAAGTAATTCCTAAATCATTAATCTCAGTCATGGCAGTGATGTTAAGATTTATTGATGATTGTCACATTAGTCTGTTTTCTTTGTTTGAATTTTATTATAAATAATACATATAAGTTCCTGCTTAATTCTGTGTAATAGTTCTAGTTTGAAAGTTGGTATTACTTTTAGAAATACTGTTATGAATCATGCGTACTTAAATTATTATTGCAGCACAACCTTATGTTTAATCATAAAAAAGGAGTTCTAAATTCTTGAATATTTGTCGTAATCTGTTAGCTAAAAGATTGTTTTGTTAATTACTTGCTTAAAGCTAAACATTAGTGTGTGATTATATACCATGTTTAAGCTAGTTAATTAGCCTAATATTTCTATTTTTGCTAAGATTACAGTTTAAATGTGGCTCTATTGATTCTTGACAAGTTGTTGAAGTAGTAAATGATTCTGTGCGTGTTCAAAAATATTGTGTTGTGTTATGAATGGTATGGAGTTGCTTAATTTTTAAATTATTTGTTGTAGCTTTGTCAACTTATATAATATACACTTTTGAGAATCAAATCACTCTCTCTAATTTTTCATGTTCTTTTATTTGTTTGGCATATAAACCACCCAAGTCGAAGAGTCTCATTTTAAGACTCGATGTCACCACGCGACCTTAAACAACGTGCATCTGCATCTTTGTTTTGTAGGTAGAAACTCCATCCTAACATAAATGAACTACGGATTGGGAAGAAGAGACAGACATTCATTTCTCTATTCATTCTTGTTAAATAAGTTTTGCGTATCCCTAATGTTATTTTATTTACTCTTAACTACCTACATGTAATTTACATATGTTACTTGTTGTGTATGACGTTTTATGTTTTGAGAATTCTAGTGACAATTAATTCTCTCGGATAGCTTAGAATTTGTTAAACAACATAACTCTTCAAATCAGTTACTTTGCATTTTAATTTAGATATAATTTACCAACGCCTTTTGTTTTATGATAAAGTCTTTTGAAATCAGTTAAGTTCACCTTTTTAAATTTATTTTGCTTTTACTACTTCTCATGCTTTAGTTTTGATAAAAGTTTTCAATCTCTTCTTAAGTTCAAATGGGTTTTCTTGTTTCAAACAAATAAAAGTTTTACAAATATAAAATCCTTTTGGCTTCAGTTCACTTTCAACAAAAATAAAAAATAAAAACCTTTCTAAAATATTTTTTCAATCATCGACTTCAAAGTTTTCTAATACTTAGCTTTAATACATAACATATCATTAGGCAAGTTCAGTCGGTTAACCATTATTAATGGATCTTCAAAGATACTTAATACCTTTTCTTTAGATTAGTTAAACCCTTACCTAGAATCTTATATTTAGTAGGAGTTAACTTTAGACATTATTTAACCATATTAGGTGCCCTAATTAGTTCGCACATTTTAAACTTATTTAATTAATTTAGAAATCATCAATATGTTTGTAAACTAATTGACCTGATTAAAATGGGATATAACACTTAGTTGGATAAAATTTTATTTTATTGCATTGTTTGATCGGGAAGCCAAAAGATGAGGGAGTCGTGTGTAATTAGTTTTCCTTAATTGTGTATTGATCATATAATCAGAGGTAGGATATAATCGCTTGAACACAAGTCTAGTTCGTTCAATGATTTAACATATTCAAAAACTATTTTAATTTTTCAAATTTAACGTGATTCAGTCACATTGGCCTACATCAATATATAAAGAGAAGCATATTAACTGACATCGACAAATACAAAAGAAAGTAAGGGCACAAAAAAGTACAAATTAGAGTAATTAAATACTATTATATATCAAATTTAAATAAGTCCAACTCTTTTCTAATTTTGTATCAATATAATTTATTTATTTTTCAAAAGGGCCCTATGTTCCTAGGTATATAAAATTCAACAAATATTAAAGAGAAAGTTTCAAATAAAAATGCGATAAAAAATTAATGTAAAATGAGAATGAAAGATAAATATTTTGTGTGAAATATAAACAAGAAGGAAGAGAACTTGTTTTTTCCCCTAATATATAATGTGTTTATTATATAAATTATGATTAAATATTTACTTTGATAAATTAAATTTTAGCTATTAGATTTGATTAATGTAATATGTCAATAATTCAAGCAAGAATTGAAAAAAATGGAAAAAAGAGAAATTGAAGGTTCAAGGTAATTACACATTTACAACACATGTCACCTTTACTTACTTTCTTAAAAAAAATCATTATTTTCAAAGATAATATAAGTTGTAACTAAACTAATAAATGCCCTTTTAGTTATTCACTTACTTTTGAATATTATTGATTGATTATAAACTTATGACTAATGAAAATATTATTTTTGATAAGTAAATTACTTATTGGACCTTAAGAGAATTTTCCTAGTCAAAATTCACTGAATCTTAAGAGCATTGACTATATTTATTATTAGTCATTAATTCAATAATTATTTTTTCATATGTAATTAATAATTAGTGGATCAAATTAAATGTATCCCTTTGAAAAACAACTATATAAATCACACTCTATATACAAAAATTCCTTCAATTAACTTTTTTAGTAGCAGTCGGACTTCAAGTCACAATCAATGATCACCATTTGTGGATTCACATGCATAATGACTGTCCTCGCCACACTTGTAGCAGCCTCCACCACCACCACAACCATCATTGCCTCGTCTATCAACGATAGAGTATCTACCACCTTCGCAGCCATACACTATAACAAGTATAATAAATAGTTACAAAATTATTAGCTACGTCATCAAATTCGTCACTAATTATTCGCTTTTAATGACAAAATTTACTTTTCGTAGTTAAATATATGAGACAAGTACTTTTAGTGACGAAACATAAGAATTCGTAGCAAATTTTGTCCACTAAAGTTTTCCACCAAAAAATTATTTGGCGTCATTTTGTTAAGTAGTTTTAGTCACGAATTTAAAGTTATCGGTGACACATTATTTCGTCACTAATAGTGTATGTAATTCATGACAAATCACGACATCAAATTCGTCACTAATTATTCGCTTTTAGTGACAAAATTTACTTTTCGTGCTTAAATATATGATACACATACTTTTAGTGACGAAACATAAAAATTCATAGCAAAGTTTTGTCCACTAAAGTTTCCCACCAAAAAATTAATTGATGTCATTTGTTAAGAAGTGTTAGTCACGAATTTGAAGTTAGCAGTGACACATTATTTTGTCACTAATAATGTATCTAATTCATGAGAAAGTATTTTTTGTCTTATAATGTATTAAATTTTGACACAAAATTTTCATCTAAAAATATATGTTGTTACAATATCGACAAATTAGAGTTTGTAGTTAAATATTATTAATTTTAGCTATGAAAATTTATATATAATTACGACACTTATTTCGTCACTAATCATATATATATATATATATATATATATATATATATATATATATATATATAAAAGAAAATCCTAGAACCGCCTATGTGGCGCCACCAAAAATCAGAATTCCTTTTGAATTTGTTTATTTCCAAAACTAGCATTTTCCTTTCATGAAAAATCATGACTTTTATGAAGATTTGCGACTTCGACGAAGAGTTGTGACTTCAATGAAGAGTTGTGACTTTTATAAAAAGTTGAGACTTTTATGTAGAGTTACAACTTTAATGAAGAGTTGCGATTTTAATGAAAAGTTGCGACTTTAATGAAGAGTTGCGACTTTTATGAAAAGTTGTGACTTTTTATGAAAGGTTATGACCTTTCTGAAAGGTTGCAAATTTTCCAAATAGTTATAACATTTCTGCTTAGGCCCGATAATTATTTGTGTATTAGCCATTTGTTGTCTATAAATAGAGGGATTTCCTCTAATTTTATAACAACGAAAATTCTAAATTTCTTCTTCTTTGTCACAACTAATTTTTTGTGTACTTTGTTCCTGTTAAGTAACTCATTGACGCCATTGCTTATGTTACAGATTTTGGTATGTTTTTTACAGTCATTTTTGTGCTTATGTTATTAAGGATAAATGATAAAGATGTAACAAATTTCACTTTCCTTTACATTATTAATGTTTGTTACCAAGTAATCTTGTATGTGAGATAATATAGTGTTTTAGTTTTAATAAGTGATAGATTTATAATATTTTTTATAAATTCACTGATTAAATTTCTGCGCGATTACTAGTAATATAAATAATTGGTGACAAATATTTTATTGTCTCTAATCAATCTATGATTTAGTGACAACAAAAAAATTATCACAAAATATATACTTGATGATGATATTACTTCAGGTAAAGACAAATAATGAGAAAGACTATTTCAAGAGATACGTAGCTTGATAAGTATTTTTATTTTCTTGTACTATATATGCTTGATGATGATATTACTTCACGTAAAATTACTATATTTTGAAAAGTGAGAAAAACGTTTTGCAATTTAATAAGATCAATTGAATCACAATCTATTTTATTATAATGATTATATTTGTAGGGTTAATTGGAACCCAGCAGGAATATGCCAACATGGCTAGGGCCACTTTTGAGGAAGACATTCTTTGGGGCATGTTTGGTGCATGATGAACTTCAAAAGAATGAACTGAGCAAGTATTATATCACATGTGATTCATACTTATGCAAGTATTGCATCTCTACAAACAAACACAATGTTCATGACCACCTAAAAATTTATCGACGTGTTTACAAAGACGTTATTCCTCTCGAGCAGATGGAAAAATATATTGGCTACAAACTAATTCAGGTAGAATTAAATTGATATAGACAGTTATAACTAGAAATAAAAAAAGATTATATTGATTATGAATTTGTACTTTTTATGATAATCTTCTATTCTAAGTGAAAATAAATTATTAAAATTACTATTATTATTTTTGGGGCCTTTCTCTAAAACTAAAAGTAAGTGTTTTACTAGCTGTATCCTTGGGCCATCTCTGTTTGGACCCACTAGTTAAGTCATATTTTGGGTAAATTGCAAGTCTACCCATTGGTAATCTGAAGTTGAGCCTAAACAAAATGGCTAAAGTTTAATCGTTTTCGATTAGAAGTTAACATACACATGGTTGATTTTTTTGTGTTTGCCTGAAGTTCTTGTATATATTGATGAATTTCACCTATTTTTGTTTGAAAATCATGCAAAAACATCTGAACTTTAATTATGTTTTTTTTAAACATAATTAGCATCTATATGTTAGTGATGTGATATATATAATTTTCTATTTGCAGCCATACAGATGCAACAAGAAATTACTAATTGATTTAAATCCTCTGCCACATTATGGGTCTGGTTGCTCAGTTGTTGGAGATCCTACTTGTCTCACTTGTAAAAGGAGATTGCATGACCCTGAACAGTTTCAATTTTGTTCCATTGCTTGCCAAGTACATATCACTCCCTCCATCTCAACTTAAGTAGTTGTTTGTCAATGATTTTTATTTTATTTTTAATATTTTTTTGAAATTGAATTGAAATTACGCTTGATCGAAAGTTGTCTCTCAACTTCCACGAGGTAGTGGTAATGCTTGTTTGCTTGCCAGGCACATCTCCCTTCTGAATTGTTTGTATTTCTCATTTCCCTTATTTCGCCAATCAATGTCTACTCTTACTTTCGATATTTCTATATGTTTGTTTGGGGGGGGGGGGTTATATTGTTTTAGTTGATAAGATTACTTTTGGGAACTGTAATTGAACTTTAGTCTTATTAATATATTTGAGAAGTTGTAATTGTTGTATTGAATTTGAGTTCTTTACACCAAACATAGGGAAAACGCCCTCTTTTTGAGACAGGTTATAAAAAAGTAATGAGACACTTAAATTGAGATCGATAGAATATTATTATATATTTACACGGTTAATAAACATAAATATTTTTGCAAATGACATATGTTATGATGAAATTTGTAGGTAGAAGCCAAATAGGGAAAGATTGTTGAGACGAAGCGGAAGCGCAAGATGAAGGGAATTTCTCACAGAACTCCTTTAAAATAAACATGCTTTGTTTTAATTTGATCATTTTGAAGTACTTTGCTTAAAAAAATTTTGATTGTGTGATTTTATGTTGTTACTTAAAAAACGTATGTGCTTTCAACTATTTTTAGTTTTAATTAAGACTTTTGGAACCTAATTTTCTTTCAGTCATTGTCATTGTGGTTATAAATATATGTGGAAATGTGATCTCTCTTTTAAAGCGCCTCTTATATTTAATTAAGTTAGTGTTCTTACTCGGGCACAAGAAAAATCAAGTCTCCGTCCAAGTTTTCAATCTAATCTTTTCATAGTGTTTAGACTAATCCATCCTCATGCCCTACATCTCAATTTAGTAAGTAGCAAGAAAAATCAAGTCTCTAGTCATTGCATATATAACATATCAATTAATCGTTTCATCAATTGAAGATCATGAATGTTCAAGAGGAAAGATTTGAGCAATAAATGGTTTCTAGAATGCGTTAATAAGTGACGATCGTTTTCTGAAAACGTGCAATATAGAGTGACCCAATGCAACTATGGGAAACATAGTGCTTTATGATATTATGAGATAATTACTTTAAGTAATGATAATATGTTACAAAAACATGATCTCCTTGTTCTAATGAAAGTAAATAGAGCGAAAATAGTGAACAATTTCTTTTTTTATGAAACCCATCAAGAGAGAAAGGTTTCTCATTTCAAGAATTAGATAACAGTGATTTTCTTGTTATCTAGTTGCTCTAAAATTATGGACATTGAATAACACTTACATAAATATTTCGAGCCTAGCAATGGAAATTTTTAGTTGGCATAAATTTTATATCAACCAACTTCAAAAGGTACCAACAAAATGTGATATGCACTCAGAGAGCATATGTATATCTTGTTCTACACTCAAGGAAATAACATTAGTACATTACAACGAATAGTAAAACCACAGAAAACCTATCCTTCTTCATTGCAACCCGTGCAATCAGCAAGAAGTAGATTGGTTATTCCAAACATTAGCATTTATTTCCTGAAAGTTGAAAAGTACATAACAGTTAACAAAACACTATTTACTTTATCAAGAACAAAACTCCCCAATGTTTCACATGCAAGCTATCCCCAACCACACATGATCTATGGTTAACATGTAGCAAAAATCTCTTTGGTTAAGAATAGCAAGTCGTTTAAGTAAAAAGATGAGATCTATTTCCCTACCAACGACATTTACGACATGAATACTCTTAAACAAAACTAGCCCCATTATCTTTATCTCCTAAGTTCGTATTAATTTATTCATTCTTCTTCTCCTCCAAATTTCTATCTTTTACCTTTTTTTGTATTTATCAAATTATGTAATCATGAATATATATTTTATTATTTTTCCCTGTAATTATTCATTAAAATAAATTACGAATAAAACTTATTAAGTTTTCAAATGAAGTAGAAATATGATAGACCATATTTATGTATATTTCACATTGTCATCAAAATTGATTCCAAAACAAAGTAGGAATGAAACTTATTGATTTCCCCCATTAGCTAGAAATACAATTTATTATTTTTTCAAATGAAAGTAGGAATGTAACCAATTGATTTCCCCATTACTTATAAATACAATTTATTATATTTCAAAATGAACGAGGAATATAATTAGAGATTTTTCACAAAAACTAGGAATACAATTACAGAATTTTCAAAAGAACTAGAAATATAATTTATTAAGTTTCCAAACGAACTAGGAATACAATTTATTTATTTTCGAAATATAATGAACTAGGAATGCAATTAATCAATTTTCCAATTAAGGTAGAAAAATATGGTAGGTCATCTCTCTATAAAGTCTACTGTCATTCCAAACTTATTATTCACTTTTTTCTTTTTTTTCTTTTTGTGCTCTGTTCAAGAACTCAAAAAAATCTCAACAATCTTTTTTGTTTAATTTTTTCTTTTATTAGTGGTATTGAAATATGAGTAACTCACATGATTATGCTCTTGGTGTTGTTATAAGTAATGTAAGTGATCATGATTCCACAGATAGAATCTTAAGGGCTGGTATAGCAGACAATCTACAAGGTCTCCGAGGCTTATATGGAGGAAAATGAGGATGAAGATATATTGAAGTATTTTAAAACAAGAATTCATCATGTTCTTGTGCCTAAAGATGGAGTAAAAAATCAAAAGAATTCAAAAGAGATTTGTGGCATATGACTTGGGAAATTTAAGCATGAAGAGACTATTGGGACATTAGGGTGCGGACATGAATATCATGCATGCTGCATCAAAAATGGTTGCTAAGAATTTTTTTTTGTCCCATATGTCGAGCTTTCGTTTCCCCTTTTCCATCAACAAAGATGGTACAAATGCATAGCAGTTAGGGATTTGTTTTATATTGTTGTATTAGTAAGTCTTCTTTCGCTAAGTTTGCAATACAAAGACTTTTTTGTTTATGTTTATTAGGTTTACCGCACGTGTGTTGCACGTGGTAGCCTCGTATTGAGATGCCTAGAACTATAAAATAATACCTATACATTCTTCATTTGATTAAATATACTCAATTCCAACTTGCGGAATTCTCACATTCTTCATTTGATTAAGTAGGTGTTTGGCCATGCGATATCATATCACGATATGGTGTCGTGAGATGGAATAAGAGTTTGGACATGAGATTTCACGCTGATTCCATCTCATGATTCCATATCATGAGATGTGATTTCATATTCTCCAAAAAAACATGATATGGAATTACATGGTTATTTCATATCATGATTTGAGATATTTTAATACAAAAATTGATCCACAAGTTTATATTTTGTTAAAACAACCTCACATTTGTATCTACTAATCATTTATTTCATATGTAAATAAAATTTATAATCGCATCATTACTTTTTAAAATTTATTATCCTCACCGGAATAAAATTTATTATTCTCACCAACATATAGTCACTTTAACTCACACCAACCGATTGTTAAAGTGATGAAATATTTATGGACTATAAACATAAAAGTATAGTTGCAGATGATATTGACCAACAAATGACTCAAAGTAACAATGTTGGTTCGTCTTCTCAGTCACATGATCGAGAAATGCAAGTTCAACTTGAGGAAATTATTCGTACTATGTGGGAGGATTATATTAAAAACTAGTACACTGCAATTTATGTTCAATTTTTTTAATTAAATTAAATCTAGATGAAACAATAACTTAACTGGAGAACAAATACCTCTGTAATAATTTATTATGCGATTTTATAATTTTTTTATTTGATAAGATTGAATAAACAATTGGGGCTATTTTGATAATTTTAAACTTATGGGATTTTTATGTTTATAAGAAAATATACAACACAAAATTCCATATCACATGTCCAAACAAAACTTCAATTTCATCTTATGATTCCATATCATGATACCATATTATCCATAAACACCTCTAACTAATCCTGATCTAGAAGTTTGGTCATTTGAAAATGAACAAAACTCACTTACTTAACTTAGAATTTTCCCCCAGATTTTCCCTTCTTTCCCAATGATTATTTTTAGTTTCTTAACTTATTCTTAGCTATTTAAGTTGAGAGATGTTACACAAGCTTTATGTGTGCTAATATATCGTTGTAATTGTCTACATACTCAATTATGTGATTTAAATTGTGTAAACACTTCTATACTCTATATGTTTGTGATGTGGTGCTTACAATTCTTTGCCTTTGTGGCATCAAATTATTTTATTGCTGGTATTTTAGTTGAAAGGATTGTTGGTCTATGAAGATTGAAATAAGTCTTATAGTACTAAATTGGTATTCAAAAAGAGTTAAATGGGTAAAATATGCGCCATGAAACACTTATAAAATTTTATTTAGGTTTTAGTTTTCTAAAATTTATAATATCATACAAAAATATTTAATGTTATACCTTTTGGAATAATTCAATGTATCAGCTTTCCAATGGCGATAAGTTGACATATTTTATGAGGGGATATAGATAACACAATAGAAACTGGTCAAGCCGCCAAAGCGACAAATGTTTTGAGGAATAAATGTGCTAATTTTCATAATTCCCACTGAATATTTAGGTAATAACATACATACATCTTGCAACATCCCGTATGTAAAACAGACCATAAATCATCTTTTCAGAAATCAGCAGGTGCAACCGACGGTTACCATCGATGGAACGTAGTCTGATCTACGGCCCGTACTGTGCATCCGTCGTTTAAGTTTGAAGCCCCAAAAAAAATCAGCCTAGAAAATTTGACTAAGAATCGAACGACGGACGGACCTACGGTTTGTAGGTCAGAATACGGTCCATAGTCTATGTCCGTCGGTCAAGACCCCATTTATGCACTCTCTTACAAGAATCACGATTGACCAGTACGGTCCGTAGATGGACCTACGGATCGTAGGTATGACCATGGGTGAAAGTTAGTAGACCGTCAGGGGAAAAATGCAGTTGAGTCAACTTCAACTGATCATAACTCTTAGCATAAAATAAATTAGGTGTCCTTGACCTATAAAATGATATATAATTGAATTAGCTTTCCATATCCACCGAGTTTCCTAAAATCAGACCTACGAGTAAAAAGTTATGCTCGTTTTAGTAAAGGCATGTCGAACAGACCCAACCTACGGACCGTCGATTAAACGAAGGCCCGTCAGTCCAGGACGTCATTTGGTCTGACAACAATTAACTTATGGGTCTTTTGGTATTTTTCCACTTCGTTTAAACGCTAAGATACGTCATTTTGACCCTAAATGATCAGATTTTTGTCAGTTTAAGCCTAGAAACATAACTAAAACTTACCTAAGTCAAAATCATAAATCAAAACTTAGAAAATTAGAAGCAAAAAAGAAGAAAAAGGTCAAGAACCCTAGTTCAAGAATGTAATAAGGTTCCATCATTTCCAGCCCTGAAATCTAAATATTTCTCCTTGAATTTTATCACCAGGTATGTGGGATTTCACTAGTGGGTTCCTTTCTCCCATTGAGTCCCTAGTTTTTAGTCAGATTCTTGCTTCTCATATCATGATTAGACCTAGGGTTTCTAGAACTTCAACATAACTTCACGAATTTATTAGTTATATGTTCCAAATCAGATTTCCATGTTATTATTCAGTTTATCACATGAATTTCAGAACCCTAGCTACGTAGTTATTTAGTTCTTGAATTGCACATGCTAGGTCAGATATTTCAGTTACTTCAAATATACATGCCTCAGTTATAAATGAATAATTACCAGGTTAATTATTGCATTCTCAGTTTGCATGGTAAGTTTTAAGATATCCATTATTTACAGAAACTCAGTCACAATAGTTAATTACATAATTCATTGGGAGTAGCATAATACCGAGTTGGACTAGGCTTTAGCGTATCCACTTAGTCCCAGAACTAATAGCCAAGTAGGTTGTAAGTCCCTTCTGTGGGCATCAGTTTAGTGATCACGCCAGCATGCCTTTATACCTCTGGCAGGGTATATTGGGTCCTCACGATGAGGCGTATACATCGGACTCCACATTTAGCTCATGTGATTTTATTATCGATTATTAGTAGCTCTCAAAGTTCAGTTAGACTCTAATGCATTAACCATATTTGTAATTTAGTTATTATTCAGTCTCAGCATATTATAAATTCAGTCGTTGCATCCAGTTAGCTCAGAATTTAGTATATCATGTTCAGATTATTATGCTTACTTTTGTGCTTGTTCAGTTATGTTTTATTTCAACTTTAATCTATCATACATGCTCAGTACCTTCAAGTACAGACGCGTACGTGCGCTACATATTCTCGTGATGTAGGTTCAGGTTCTCATTATCCATATCGCGCTTAGATCAATTTTCGATCTCCAGTTCAGCAGATTCAGTGGTGAGTTCTCATTCTCCGAGGTCAATAGTCATGAGTTTTTTTTTAGTATTTAGTCATTAGTTTCAAATTTTGCTAGACTTAGATAGGGCCTGTCCCAACATTTCTTGTCATCTTAGAGGCTAATTTCAGACATAGTTAGTTTCATCTTAGTGTTGAGTTAATAGTTCCTTTGTATTAAATTCGTCAATATTTCAAATATCTTAGTTATAGAATATGGGTATTCCCCATCTTTTCAATTTAAATTATAATTTAGCTTCCACATTCAGTTTATTATCTTTAGTATGCTCATGATTATGCCAGCAGGGTTAGATTGGGATCACTTGTGGTCCTAGGTCCGTGTCCACGTCTCGTGGGTTGCTCGGAGTGTGACAAAACTTGGTATCAGAGCACTAGGTTTGAGTGTCCTAGGATGACTGAAAAGCCGCATTAAGTAGAGTCTTTTTCATGGGTGTGAAGTGCACCACATTTAATGAGAGGGAGGCTTCAAAGTGTTTTAGGAAAACTTCACTTTCTTGTTACTCTTAGCGTGCGTAAGTTTTATCTAATTCCATTCTAACTCGACATTCTACGTTTCAGATCATGCCTCCTCGTAGAGCTAACGCTAGGAATGCAAATGTCAGAAATGCAAACGCAACTCCTCTAGTCCCAGATCAGGAAGTCTCCAATGCTGAGTTCAGTAATGCCATATAGATATTGGCTCAGAGTATGACCAACCAGAACAATCAGGTTCATACTCTTGTGAATGAAAATGGTGGATTAGTAGCAGCAAGGGTCTGTGACTTTGTTAGGATGAATCCTCATGTGTTCTTAGGATCACAAACTAATGAGGATCCTCAGAATTTCTTGGATGAGATCAAGAAGATCTTTGAGGTAATGCAAGTCACTGGGAATGATTGGGTTGAGTTGGATTCATACCAGTTGAAGGATGTTACTCATATCTGGTATACTCAGTGGAAGGAAAATAGGGGTATATATGAAGCTCCTATTACTTTGGATTGCTTTAGTGAGACCTTTCTGGACAGGTTTTTCCCAATAGAGTTAAAAGAAGCAAAGGCTCAGGAATTCATGAACTTGAGGTAGGGAAACATGATAGTACAAGAGTATAGGCTCAAGTTTAACCAACTCTCCAGGTATGCTCCTCACATGGTTGCTGACTCCAGGGCTTAGATGAATAAGTTCTTGTATAAAGTGTCGGATTTGGTGAAGATTGAGTGCAGAAATTGTCACGACCCAAAATCGAGCCGCGAGTGGCACCCACACTTATCCTACTATGTGAGCGAACCAACCAATCTAAAACCCCAACATATTGAACAAAAATACAAAGCGGAAGACTTAAAACTCATTATCCCCAAAATCTGGAAGTCATCATCACAAGAACATCTATCCTCAAGTTACTAATCTAAAAGTATCTAAGAAGCTAAAATAAATAAAAGGCTAGTCCATGTCGGAAGTTCAAGGCATCAAGACATTGAAGAGAAGATCCAGTCCAAGCTAGAAGCATTAGCTCACCCTGAAATCCGGTGTAGTGAAGACTGGCTAGAATTGCTGCTGAGTTGAAGACGACGGTACGTTTGCTGCATTCCCCAAATAACAAAGAAAGAAACGACAAGTAGGGGGTCAGTACAAAACACAAGTACTGAGTAGGTATCATCGGCCAACTCAAAATAGAAAACAGTATATATCAGTTCATATCATAAATCAACTACAATACTCAACATGTAGCAACAAGTACTATAATCATCAATAAGTACTACCAAGTTCATCCATGAGGACTCACGCCTCAATACCACACTCATTTTGGAAATTAGGTTCATTACATTGAGTATTTTAACATCTCTCAAGATTCATTATCTTTCTTCCTCTTGTGTCGGTACGTGACACTCCGATCCCCTACTACTATGTGTCGGTACGTGACACTCCGATCCCCTAATTCTACGTGTCGGTTCGTGACACCCGATCCCTTAATACTATGTGTCGGTACGTGACACTCCGATCCCCTAATTCTACGTGTCGGTTCATGACACCCGATCCCCTAATACTATGTGTCGGAACGTGACACACTCCGATCC
>JABWTJ010000600.1:905401-1017669 GCA_016801875.1 Solanum sitiens
ACGTGACACTCCGATCCCCTAATTCTACGTGTCGGTTCGTGACACCCGATCCCCTAATACTATGTGTCGGAACGTGACACACGCCGATCCCCTACTTCTACGTGTCGGTTCGTGACACTCGATCCCCTAATACTATGTGTCGGAACGTGACACTCCGATCCCCTAATTCTACGTGTCGGTTCGTGACACCCGATCCCCTAATACTATGTGTCGGAACGTGACACTCCGATCCCCTAACATCATTCTATCAATTCATCAAGCCTTCTTTTATACCAAGGCATCATCAATAACAAGGTGAATTAGGGTTCTTCAAGATTTTGGATTCAAAAGCTTCATTATGCTTATTTTATCACAATCACATAATCACATTCATGCAAGCATACCATTAAGCATATAGAAGGGTTTACAATACTACCAATACATATCATTCACTATTAAGAGTTTACTACGAATAGTATCAAAACCATAACCTACCTTCACCAAGGATTCTTGATCAAGCAAGCAATCTCTCAAAGCTTTTTGTTTCCTCTTTGGTTGTCTCTCTCTATAGATCGTTCCTCTCTCTTCTCCTTGTTCTCTCCATTTTTCTTCTTCAAAAACCCTCTCTATTTTCCCTAATTAGCAAAACAATTAGGTATAAAAGATGAGGAAATAACCCAATAAGTAACTCAAGGTCATCTCCTTTACACCCCCAAGAATTTGAGTTATTAACATTGACCTACGAAATTTATAATTATAGCAAGAATAGTCCAAAATGCCCCTTTAAAATTTACCCAGAAATTCGACCCAGACTGGGATTACGCAACCTGTGACGACCCGTCGTGCCTGCGACGGTCCGTCCTGCAGGTTCGTCACAACCTTTAGAGACTCAATTTCCTTGATGAGTCTGAGACGGTCCGTCGTGCCTACGACGGTCCGTCCTGCACTTCCGTCACGACGGACAGAGAATTGCTCTCAGTACCCAATTCTCAAGAGTTGAAGTGTTTTGAAACGGAGACTCACAATGGTCCGTCGTGTCTGTGATGGTCCGTCCTGCACTTCCGTCACGACGGACTGAGAATTTCTCCCAATACCCAATTCTCAAGAGTTGAAGTGTTTTGAAACGGAACCTCACAACGGTCCGTCATGTCTGTGACGGTCCATCCTGTAGGTCCGTCACAGAGTTCAGAGAGTCGATTTCAGCACTCAAATATAAGAATTCCAAGTGTTTGGAACGAGACACCCTCGACGGTCCGTCGTGCCCATGACGGTCCGTCGTTGGATACGTCGTCTCAAACAGTTTTTCCAGAAATAAAATCTGCTGCTCAAAACGACTAAGCAGGTCGTTACAGAAATGCTATGTTACTGGGAGATATGAACATCTCTAGGCTTATGACTCACACTCAGCAGGTTGAGGGTGATAAGCTTAGGGAACAAGCCAAGGATAATAAGAAGGCTAGGACTGGGAACTATGACTATTCTCGGCAGAAATCGGGTGGTGGAAACCGCTCGCAGAATCATTAAAAGTTTTCAGCTCCAGTCCCTTCGTCAGCTAGTGTTTCATCCTCCAAGAGCAGGTATGACCAGAAGGTTAGAGCACCAGGCTCTAAGTCTAAGGGAAGTGTTTTAGTCACCAAGACTTACCCCACTTGCCTTAAGTGTGGTAAGAACCATCTAGGAGAGTGTCTCACAGAAAAAGAAGGATGCTTTGGGTGCGGTCAGTCTGGTCACATGTTGAGAGATTATCCTTTTAGACAGGTTCAAGAAGGTGGAAATGGTAGAGCTCAGTATACAACTTCATCAGCACCAGCAGGTCGCTCGACTCAACAGGGTAACTCATCTGGCACAGGTGGCGGTCAGCACTAGAACATGTTGTATGCTTTTCAAGCACACTAGGATCAGGAAGGTTCTCCTAATGTAGTTACTGGTACGTTATGAGTCTTTGACCTTGATGTTTATGCATTGTTAGATCCAGGGGCTACTCTTTCCTTTGTAACTCCTTACATACCAGTCCAATTCAGTGTCAGTCCAGAAACTCTCTCAGAACCTTTCTTAGTATCTACTCCAATTGGTGACCCAGTTATAGCTAGACCGGTATATAGCAATTGTCTTATTATAGTCTCTCAGAAAGTCACCTCAGCAGATCTTGTAGAGTTAGAAATGGTAGACTTCGATGTCATTCTAGGCATGGATTGGTTACATTCTTGTTATGACTTAGTCGATTATAGACTAGGATTGTTCGTTTTCAGTTTCCAAATGAACCAATCTTGGAGTGAAAGGGTAGTAGCTTAGCGCATATGTGCTGATTCATTTCTTACCTTAAGGATAGAAAGATGATCTTTAAGGGTTATCTCTATAATCTAGTCCGGTTTAAGGATTCTAGCTCTGAAACCCCAACTCTTGAATCAGTTGCAGTAGTCTGTGAGTTTCAAAAGTGTTTCCAGAAGATCTTCCCGGAGTCCCTCCCGAAAGGGAAATCGACTTTGGAATTGATCTCCTTCTAGATACCCAGCCTATTTCTATTCCTCATTACAAAATTTCTCCAGCAGAGCTTAAGGAATTGAAAGAGCAGTTGAAAGACCTTCTAGATAAGGTCTTCATCAGACCTAGTATTTCACCATGGGGTGCACAAATGTTGTTGGTAAAGACAAAAGATGATTCTCTCAGAATATGCATTCACTATAGACAGTTGAACAAGGTCACAATCAAGAATAAGTATCCCATCCCCAGGATTGATGACTTGTTTGACCAACTTCAAGGTGCTAGACATTTCTCAAAGATAGACCTCAGATCGGGTTATCATCAACTTAGAGTCAGAGATAGTGACATTCCAAAAGTATCCTTCAGAACTCGGTATGGTCATTATGAATTTGTAGTTATGTCGTTTGGACTAACCAATGCTCGTGAAGCTTTCATGGATTTGATGAACAGGGTGTTCAAACAGTACTTGGACTTGTTCGTTATCGTCTTTATTGATGATATCCTCATTTACTCTACGAATGAGGAAGAACATACAATTCATATGAGAGTTTTTCTGCATACTCTCAAATATCGCCAGTTATTAGCTAACTATAGCAATTGTAAGTTCTGGTTGCAATCCGTTGCTTTCCTTGGTCATATTGTATCTAGCGAAGGGATCCGAGTAGATTCGCAGAAGATAGAAGTAGTGAAAAAATGGCCAAGACCTACCTCTACTACAGATATCAGACGTTTCTTAGGTCTAGCGGGTTATTATAGAAGGTTCATGGAAGGATTTTCTCCATAGCCTCACCATTGACTAGGTTAACTTCGAAGATGGTCAAGTTTCAATGGTCAGATGATTGTGAGAAAAACTTTACAGAATTAAAAACTAGATTGACTACAACAACTGTCCTGACTCTACCAGAGGGTTCAGATGGTTATGTGATCTATTGTGATGCATCCAGAGTTGGCCTAGGTTGTGTGTTAATGCAACAAGATAAGGTTATAGCTTATGCTTCTAGACAACTTAAGGTGCATGAGAAAAACTATCCAACTCATGACCTCAAGCTTGCAGTAGTGGTGTTTGCACTCAAGATATGGAGACACTACTTGTATGGTGTTCATGTAGATGTGTTCATTTATCATAAGAGCCTTTAGTATGTGTTCACCCAGAAATAGTTGAATCTTTGTCAAAGGAGATGACTTGAGTTCCTTAAGGATTATTTATGAGTTTGCATTAGCATCCTGGTAAGGCGAATGAGTAGCAGATGCTCTTAGTAGATTATCTATGGGTAGTCTAGCCCATGTTTGAGGAACAAATGAAGGATCTAGTGAAGGATGTTCACAGGCTTGCTCGCTTAGGAGTTCACCTTATGAGCATATCAGACATTGGTGTAATAGTTTAGAATGAGGCAAAATCTTCTTTGGTAGTGGAGGTTAAGGAAAATCAATACAGTGATCCAATCTTGCTTGAACTTAAGGGTGAAATCCACAATCAGAGAGTGGAGGTTTTCTCCCAAGGGGGAGATGGTGTACTTCGCTACAGGGTAGATTGTATGTTCCTGATGTAGGCGAGTTGAGACAACATATTCTTGCAGAAGCCCATAACTCTAGGTATTCTATTCATCCAGGTGTCACTAATATGTACCTCGATATGCGGGAAGTCTATTGGTGGAATGACATGAAGATGGATATAGGAAACTTTGTAAGTAAGTGCCTCAATTGCCAGCAAGTCAAGGTAGAACATCAGAAACCAAGAGGTATGACTCAAGAGATCGATATTCCTACTTGGAAGTGGGATGTGATCAATATCGATTTCATCACAGGATTACCTCTTACTCGCAGACAGCATGACTCTATTTGGGTGATAGTTGATAGATGACTAAGTCTTCTCGCTTTTTAGTGGTCAAGACTACAGATTCGGCAAAGGACTTTGCCAAGCTTTACATTAATGAAATTGTGAGGTTACATAGGGTTTCTTTGTCTATCATTTCAGATAGAGGTCCTCAATTTACCTCTCATTCTTGGAAGTCATTTTAGAAGGGTCTTGGTACTCAAGTGAACATTAGCACAACATTTCATCCCCAAACAGATGGACATGCAGAGCGTACCATTCAGATTCTAGAGGATATGTTAAGAGTTTGTGTGATCGATTTAAAGGGTAGTTTGTATGATCACCTTCCTTTGATTGAGTTAACCTACAACAATAGCAACCATTCCAGCATTCAGATGGCCCCTTATGAAGCTTTGTATGGGCATAGATATTGATCTCCCTTGCTTGGTTTGAAGTAACTGAAACAGCTTTGATAGGGCCAGATTCAGTCCTTTATGCTATGGAGAAAGTGCAAATCATTAGAGAGAGACTTAAGATAGCCCAGAGTCATCGGCAATCTTACGCAGATATAAGGAGAAGGGAACTAGAGTTCCAAGTTGATGATTGGGTTTTCCTGAAAGTGTCACCTATGAAAGGAGTGATGAGATTTGTCAATAAAGGGAAACTCAGCCCTAGATATGTAGGCCCTTACAAGATCTTGAAAAGGGTTGGCAAGGTGGCATATGAGTTAGGGTTGCCAGCAGAATCAGCAGCAGTGCATCCGGTCTTCCACATCTCACTCTTGAATAATTGCGTGGTTGATCCAGCCTTTGTAGTTCCATTAGAGAGTGTGGCGGTGAAAGATAGACTTTCTTATGAGGATGTACCAGTTGAGATTCTTGACCGTCATGTTAGAAGGTTGAGAAACAACGAAGTCATTTCAGTCAAGGTTTTGTGGAGGAGTTAGTCCGTAGAGGGAGCTACATGGGAAGCAGAAGCAGCCATGAAAGCCAAGTATCCTCACCTCTTTCCTTCCGATTCCACTCCAGCTTAAGGTAATAGTTCCTCTTCAGTTTTTTAGTCATTCATGCATGAATTCAGTCTTAGAATCATGTTCCCTCAGTTTGTACTTGCATTTTCAGCGAATTTGCATGTTCTCGAAACACAATTCATTCAGAAACTCAGTTCTCAGTGCTTAGTAGTAGGGATTGCAGCTCTTTCCCTCTATTTCATCTAGTTTAGTCTTCATTCGAGGACGAATGTTCCCAAGGGGGAGATAATGTAACACCCCGTATTTAAAACATATCATAAATTAGCTTTTCTGAAACTGCAGGTGGAATCGACAGTTACCATCGACTGACCGTAGTCTGATCTATGGCCCGTACTGTGCATCCGTCGTTTGAGTCTGAAGCCCCCCAAAAACTCAGCCCAGAAAATTTGATGAAGTGTCAAACGACGGATAGACTGATGGTCCATAGGTAAAACTACTATCCGTAGTTTGTGTCCGTCGATCAAGACCCCATTTACCCACTCTCTGAAAAGAACCACGATTGACCAGTACCGTCCGTAGATGGACCTACAGATCGTAGGTATGACCATAGGTGAAAATTAGCAGACTGTTAGGGGCAAAATACAGTTGGGTCAAATTCAATTGATCATAACTCTTAGGATAAAAAGAATTAGGTGTCCCATTACATATGAAATGATTGATAATTGAGTTTTCTTTACATTGCCACCGAGTTTGCTAAAATTAGACCTCCGAGTAAAAAGTTATGCTCGTTTTAGTGAAGGCATGTTGAACAAACCCAACCTACGGACCCAAACAACGGACCATCAATTGAACGACGACCCGTCAGTCCAGGTCGTCGTTTGGTCCAAAAACAATTAACTCAGGTGTCTTTGGTCTTTTCCCACTTTGTTTAAACCCTAAGATACGTTGTTTTGACCCTAAATCATCAGATTTTAGTCAATTTAAGCCTAGAAACATAACTAAAACTTACCTAAGTCAAAATCATAAATCAAAACTTAGAAAATTGAAGCAAGAAAGGAGAAAAGGGTTAAGAACCCTTGTTCAAGAACGCAACAAGGTTCCATCTGTTCCAGCCCCAAAATCTAAATATTTCTCCGTGGATTTCATCACCAGGTATGTGGGATTTCACTAGTGGGTTCCTTTCACCCATTGAGTCCCAAGTTTTCAGTCAGATTCTTGATTCCCATATCGTGATTAGACCTATGGTTTCTAGAACTTCATGAATTAATTAGTTATATGTTCCAAATTAGATTTCCATGTTTCTTTAGTTTATCGCATGAATTCAGAACCCTAACTATGTATTTCTTTAGTTCTTGAATTACACATGCTATGTCAGATATTTCAGTTACTTCACATATACATACCTCAGTTATAAATGCATAATTACCAGGTTAATTGTTGCGTTCTCACTTTCCATGTTCAGTTTTGAGCTATCAGGTATTTACATAAACACAGTCATAATCAGTTAATTACAGAATTCATTGGGAGTAACATAATACCGAGTTGGACTAGGGTTCATCGTACCCAGTTAGTCCCAGAACTACTAGCCAAGTAGGTTGTAAGTCTCCTCTGTGGGCATCAGTTTAGTGATCACGCCACCATGCCTTTATACCTTTAGCAGGGTATATTGGGTCCTCTCGATGGGGCGTATACATCGGACTTCACATTAAGCTCATGTGGTTTTATTATCGGTTATTAGTAGCTCTCACAGTTCAGTTAGACTCTAATGCATTGACCATATTTACAGTTCAGTTATTATTCAGTCTCAACATGTTACAAATTTGGTCGTTGTATCCAGTTAGCTTATAATTCAGTATATCATGCTTAGATTATTATACTTGCTTTTGTGCTTGTTCAGTTATGTTTTATTTCAACTTTACTTTATCCTACATGCTTAGTACCTTCAAGTACTGACGCATACGTGCGCAACATCTTCTCGGGATGTAGGTTCAGGTTCTCAGCATCCAGATCGTGCTTAGATCGATTTCCGATCTCCAGTTCAGCAGATTCAGTGGTGAGTCCTCATTCTTCGTGGACGATAGTCATGAGTTTCTTTTTTAGTATTTAGTCCTTTAGTTTTAGTTTTTGCTAGACTTAGCTGGGGCAAGTCCCAACATTTCTAGTCAGTTTAGAGGCTAATTTCAGACATAGTTAGTTTCAGCTTAGTGTTGAGTTAATAGTTCCTTTGTATTAAATTCGTCAGTATTTCAAATATCTCAGTTATAGAATATGTGTATTCCCCATCTTTTCAGTTTAAATTATAATTTAGCTTCCGCATTCAGTTTATTATTTTAGTATGCTCATGATCATGCCAGCAGGGTTAGTTTGGGATCATTTGTGGTCCTAGGTTCCGTGTCCGCGTCTCGGGGGTAGCTCGGGGCGTGACACATCCATTAATTAAGTATGAGACGAAACTCTTAAGATATGAACATTATATTCATTTACTTGGAGGCGGAACTCATTGGTCAGCTACACTATCAAGGAAGTTATCTTTTGCCTCAACTTTGATTTTTTTTTTAAAGTTTGGATTAGGAGATGTTATTCATTGGTTTTCTTTCCCATCTTCTTTCGCGGTCTTACAGATTTTACTTCTTCTTTCAGGGTGTTTGGTGCTTCATATTCAAGGGAAGTGGTGGAGCCACCTTCCAACTAGGGGAAACTTAATAAGTTTTATTCCTAATTTATAACGCATAATTAAATGGAAATACAATAAAATATATATTCATGATTACATAATTTGATAAATATTCAAAAAAAGGTAAAAGATAAAAAGTTTGAGAAGAAGATTGAATAAATTAATTTTACGCTCTAATTAAGATCAAAGTAGCTTAATTAGATTCAAGAAATGTTCTATCCTTTCAAGGAACAGTTGGTTATGACAACATTATTCACAACGTGAAAGACAATTCAGCGTTTGGTTGACCCGATAAGCAAAATAAAGAGAAAATATCCTAATGGAAATATTTGATTAGCTATAACCAACATGGAAAGCACTAAAATTCGTGCGAACAAAAATAGGAAATTATATATTAGAAACAAGGAATCAAAACTATAGATACTATGTTAGACCTACCATTGTTCCAAAAAATTATTATTGAAGAAACACATTGTATCAAAAAATAACCCTATCATGTGCTATACCTAGGTGTTATTGGCACATTCACCTTGTAACATCTCGTATCTCGTAATAGCAAATAATAAGCTAATAAACTAAAAAATTTCGCTTTTGGAAAGAAAAGGGAAATTTGGAAAATTCCCTAATGTTAAGAAAGTGTGTTTTTTATTATTTTTTAACGGCCATAACTTCTAGCTCAAAATGTGTTAGAGCCAGTTCTTTATATAATTGGAAAAACCTTGGAAATATCTTTCCAACGGCGCTGAGTTTGCACCATACGCCTTTCAGGAGTTAGGCTATTGAAGTAGGAAAAGTCTAATTCCGATTTAAGTAAGGGCAAACTAGTCTTTTCACTCAACTATTTCCTAATTCGTTTTAAGGGTTTAATTGGGGTGAAAATAAGCCTTAATTCAGTTTTAGAAAAATCAATTCACGCATAGGGCTTGGGAGAAAAGAGAAGAGAAGAATAAGAAGGGAGAGAGATCAAGATTTTGCCAATAACTTCAAGATATTCTAGTGGAATTCGTCGGGGGTGATCCCTATTAAGGTATGTGAGATCTTTCGAATTAGATTAATTCATCCATACACCAATCTTACTTCAATGGTGTAGTTTTGGAGTTGTTTGCATGATTTGAATGAGTTTTTGATAAATCGTGTCGAATCCCTTCTTGGTTGAATCGATTAAAAGCCTATTGATGTTGATTAGTAGTTTTTAATGTTTTTTAGAGTTAGATCTGTTGGGTATAATGGTTTGGGGATTGAACTATGGAGGTTTAGGCGTTTTAGGATTAGAAAACGAGTTGAAAAATTTGTGAGACGCACCAAGGCAATCCAGGCGCGTCGCGCCTGCAATGCACCACAAAGTGGCTTCAGTTAACTGGGGCCTGGCGCGGCACGCCACCAGCTTGAGTCAACCGAGGCTGGCACAGCACGCCACCTGTGCGCTTGGATTGGTGTTTTTCGCCCAGTTTTCGTAGTTTAAACCTTTTAAGTCCTTCCAAGGTACATTAACACCTTCCGATGATTCTAATTACTTCAAATGATTTTAAATACCTAGATATCATTAAAAAACTCAAACCATAATCTTGAATCCATAATTCAATTCAAGGAAAGTTAAAATCAAGGTCGTGGTAGTTAAGAGTCCAGTCTAAAGTTAAGAAGTAAGTTACAGTAAAGTTCTTAAAGGTTTTCAAAAGTCTTATTTAAAAATTTTAACTTTGTTTTAAGACTCAAGTTTCAAGTTATGTAATGAATTAAATTGAAGTTATTTTCTTCAAAGGTATATGGGACTAAGTATTCCCAAAGAGACTTAAAATGTTTTTCACATTTAAACAAGTTAGGGAATTTTGATTTCCAATGGGCCTTAGGGCATGTTTTCAGAAAAGGACTATAGCTTTCTAAAAGAAGCAAGCAGGAAAACTAAAATTTCCAAGATACCCTTTGAGCTAAGTATTTTGAGCACTAATTTCAAACCACAGAATCCGTATCTTTTTAAAACATAAGAACCAACATATAATTGGGAGTAGTATTGAACATCGATATGGGAAATATTTTAGACAACTCACAACCCCCATAAACCATGTAGCCACCATGGGTGGAAAAGGGGTCATACTTTTTAGATGAATCCTTTTTATAGTAGACTAGTGGATCCATAAACAGTTCAGGTCTTATACCTTTACCTGGGTATAGGTGCGCTGGCAACGTGAGGTAGATCGATGTATCATCACTGTAGCTCTTAAGTGATGGTTGTCGGTTTGAGAAACTCCCACAAAAGTTATTTTATTCTTATATACATCATTTTACTTGTATTTTACATACACACCAGAGTTGATTGTATCTTTGTATACATTCAGAGTTTACAACATGTTTTAGATATCTTTCTTTATATTGCACTTGTTTTAAAATTGAATTCTATTGAAATGATTTAGTTATTCATGAGTTGGGCAGAGTCAAGGTAAGTGTTCCTTCTTACTCTTTTTCAAGATTAAGTGTTTTTAGCATTTAAATTCGCATACTCATACATTCAAAGTACTGATTCTAGTTGTCCTGCATCGTATCATGATGCAGACGTAAGTAACTAGGATCAACATTGCGTATCATTGATCCAATGAGCAGCTCGGAGTCAGTTGGTGAGCCTCCCTTTATTCCGGAGGACATCTTTTTTAACATTCATTTATTTGTTTCAGTTTTCAGTTGTTAGAATGTTTGGGGGTCCTGTGCCAACATCCCTCTTTATTTTAGAGGCTTCATAGACAGATGGTATTAGTTTTCTTAGTACTTTGTTTTCACTTGTAATCAACTAAGACTTGGGTTTCCACTTTGGCTAATTATTATATTTAAAGCTATTTCTTGAGTTATATCTTATGTTTAAGTCTTCCGGTGAGTTAAGTAAATCATCAAGGGTTCCCTCAATACCAACAATGGCCATTGCGTGCCGGCCACGTCCAGGGTGTAGGCTCGGGGTGTGACATACCTATCATGATATTCATGTCCCTCGTGCACGACATGCCCTTAAAATACTTCTCAAGAATATAAATAATGTTGAGTACATTTCGTTTGACGATGAAGACATCAAACACTTAAACCAAAATTATTGTTCTTAGTAAGTTCGTTCATGAAGGAAATAAGGTTAATGTACCTAATATGCAATGTCTTATTGTTTTATATTTGAGAAGAGAAACATAATTTAATAGTTTTTGAGAAAATGGTATAGAGATATCTTATGAATTATTTAGCACACGATTATCATCTTCATCTAAGCTTTTGCTCCCTTTGATGTTGTTTCATTCCTAGCACGTTTTTCAAAAGGGCCAAACAAGGCTTTTTTCATGACCAGAGTCTACACCCTGGACGCAGCTGACACTCTAAAGCCACACAATCTAAAATAATCAAGTATTCAAAATCATTTACCGGAAATCACAATACCCACACTAGTTCTCTTGAAAAGTGGGACAATAAACAAAAACCTCAATTTGAAAATTAAGGTTTCAATCCAAAAAATAATACTTGAAAACATTACTCAAGGGTTTAAGAACTCGTTAGAAAAACCGTTTCAAAAAACGTATTAAATCACTTCAAAATCACCATTTAGTTATGAACTTAAGTTCTTGAAAAACCTCCACAATCACCAATCAAATCTCATATTTTGGTGTTCAAACTCTAAAGTAATCAATGAAAAGTTATGGTTTTTGGATCAAGAAGGCTTTCTGAAAAATGATCTAGCAGTGAAAATCCCTTCAAAAATTTCCAACAAGGTCTCCATAAGCTCAAAAATGATTAAATGGGGCTTAAACTCCAAAATTGCAGGCCAAACCTTCTCAGAGGTTGCAAATGCGACCAAGGTTTCTCTTAAGGGAACCCCACTACAAACATGGGCATCACAAAAGCGACAACCCGTCGCAAAAGTGAAGTTGCTCAAGTAAGCTCTTGTTCGCAAATACGAAGGTCAATAGGGGTTGACCCTTTGCAAAAATGAGCCAAACCTAGCTGAAATGATTCTCACAAAAGTGAGACAACTTCCACAAAATCAGAGGTGCACCAAAATTCAAATATCAAATATCATAAAAACATTCAACTCTCAAAACATAAAATCGACTCTCTAGATTTGTTCAGAATCCCTTGCACACAAACCACATATGCAAATAGATTATACTTAATGTTTCAGACTCAAAGGAACCGTCAAAATATGAATCTAACTTGACCCGATATATGTGAATATCACAAGAAGTAAACTCAATGCCTAAAAAGGCTAAAACAAGCTTGGGATCTCTCAAAAATCAAATGAGACCTCACATAGGCCTAAAAGAATCCATTGAATCCAATAGAAATCTTGGAATTCCGATCCAAGAATCCAAACACCAAATGTTAACCAAAGACAACCCTAAGGCTAAATTTCTAAAATTTCACAACTTAGGAACTCAAATCCTTAAAAAGTTCAAAATCTGAAACTGACAACTCTCACAATTAAAATTTTACATTTTGGAACTGATGTAATCGACAAAAAATCTATTCTGACAATCAAAACTTCAAAAGACCCAAAAACCATTTTTCTTAACAACTTAGTCTTTAAAGCCCACAAACTTATAAAATTAACAACTTTCAACTCAAAGTTCAACACCAACTTTACAAACTCAATCATAATAGACTCGGGGCTGATTCGTCAGGGGAAACAATAATTTCCACAGAAAAATAAGAAATGACCAATCGAGTCATTACATTATCCAACACTAAAATCCATGTTCGTCCGTGAACATAAAGCAAAAAAAAGTACACGTAGCTTAGAAAAAACTGAGGATATCTAGCATGCATATCAGACTTCGTCTCCCAAGTTGCCTCATAAAATTAATGATGCTTCCATTGCACCTTTACTGAAGCAATTTCCTTGGTCCTAAGCTTTTGATCCTGCCTAACCAATGGCTATAGGCTAATCCTTAAAAGATAAGTTTTGACCCAACTCAACTTAATCAAGGGAAAGTATATGGGACTCGTCCAACATGTATTAACAAAGCACGGAGATATGAAATACACTAATCACAACTGAGAAACAAGGTGGCAAGCCCAAATTATGGACCATCTCTCCCTTATGACTCAAAATAACAAATTGTCTAATAAATCTAGGGCTTAACCTTCTTCTGGAACCTCATCACACCCTTCATGGGTGAAACTTGGAGCCAAATACGATCACCCTATATGAATACTGGGGCTCGTACTCTTCTATCCATATAACTCTTTAGTTGACTCTAATTTGTCAATAGTCTACCCTGGATCATACGAACCTACTCCATATCATATCAAAGTAAGTCTATATTTAATGAATCCATCTCAACTGAATCAAAGCATATGATTGGAAATCTACACCGTATTCCATACAACGCCTTAAAATTGTCCATCTGAATACTTTGTTATTGGAACTCTAGCAAGGGAAAATGTTGATCCCATCTAGCACCAAAATCGATCACACAAGCTTAAAACATATCCTCTAACACCTGAATCATTCCCTCAGACTAATTATCGATCTGAGGATGAAAATTTGTACTCATATCTAACCAAATACCCAAACAATGATGCAATGCCTTTAAGAAATTTGAACTGAACAAGGAACATTAATCAAAGACAATAGTAATTGGACACTGTTAAATCGCATAATTTGACTAATAAAAAGCTCAACCAACTTCTTTGTTGTATACTTCTCTCGAGCTGGATAAAATGCGCGTACTTGGTCAAACTATCAACAACCACTAAAATAGAATCATACCCACCATCAGTGGAAGGTATTCCCACAATGAAGTCCATAAGGATCCGCTCCCACTTCCAAGTAGGAATGGTAATCCTTTGAGATATACCTTTAGGTCGTTTGTGCTCACAATTAACTTGTTGACATGTAAAACACCTCAAAAAAAATCTGCAATATCCCTCATCATACCACACCCCAATAGTGTTGTCTAAAGTCATGATATATCTCTGCCTTGCTCGGATGGATGTAATATCGAGCACACAAATCCTGCCTCAAATCCATAAGTCACCATTAAAATCCAAGGATAAATTCCTTGGGTTCCTCTTTATACAACTATTGTCTCCATAGCTTAAGAAAAACCAACTCCTAATTATGGGTAGGGTAGTTCCTCTCATGGGTCTTTAACTACCTAAAAGCATAGGCATTACCTTATCCTTATGCATCTATATACCTTTTAACCCGACTCTAGAAACATCACAATAAATAGTAAAGTCCACACCCTTCTTTTGTAAATTCAAAGTACGAGTTGATGTAAACAAAGTGTTAGGCTTTTTGAAAGCTCTTCTCGTGCTAATTTGACCAATGAAATCTCAAACTCTACCGAGTTGATCTAGTCAAAGGAGATGCTATGGTAGACAGGCTCTAAAAATCTAGGAAATAACCCCCAATCTCCATAAAAATTCGGACCTCAGTAACCGATGTAGGTCTGTTCAAACCTTTCTCTGCCTTGATCTTGGATGGATCAACCCGAATAACCTCCTTGGATACTACATGTACCAAAAATCAACAAAATGACAAAAATCGCACTTCAAGAACATTACATAAAGCTTATATTCCCTCAATCTCTCGAGCAAAATACTTAAATTTCGATCCTGATCCTCCTCATTCTTAGAGTATACCAAGATTTCATCAATGAACACTATCACAAAGAAATCAAAATATAGTTGAAACTCCCCGTATATCAACTTCATGAACGTTGTAGGGGCATAATCAAACCAAAAGACATCACAAGAAATTCATAGTTTTCATAACGAGTCCTGAACGTTGTCGTAGGGATATCCACTGCCTTAATCTTTAGCTGGTGATAACCGAATCTCATATCAATCTTAGAGAACAAAAATGCATCCTGAAGCTGATCAAACAAATCATCAATGCGAGAAGATTATACTTGTTTCTTCACTGTCACTTTGTTCAAATGTCGATAATCAATGCATATCCTCATAGATCAATCTTTCTTCCTCACAAACAACACAAGAGAACCTAATATAGAAATACTAGTGCTAATGAACCCTTTACTAAACAAATCCTACATATGATACTTCAATTCTTCCAACACCGCTGGAACCATATGATAAGGAGCAATATATATATGTATTTGGTGACTGGATCCAAGTTAATAGTAAAATCAATATCCCTATTTGGATAAATACTTGGAACATCCGTAGGAAATGCATCTACAAATCTCTCAAACCATGGGCATAAAATTTATGGAAGGTGGCTTAAAACTTGTATCTCGACAAAAATACAAGTAAGACAAAAACCATATATCAACTAATCTCTAAGCTCTAATGAAGGAGATAACTTTGCTAGGGTAGGAACAACTCGACACTCGAGACACCCGTCATTGGTAAGGTCACGGTGTTAGCATAACAATCAAGAATCACATGATGCAGATCAATAAAATCCATACCAAAGATTATATCAAAGTCTTCCATTCCCAAAATGACCAGGTCTACCCAAGTATCACACTGAACCAAAGAAACAAGATATGATCGGTACACTCGATTCACCACTAAAGATTGACCCCAATGTGTAGAAACATGAATATGCACAGGAATCCAATCAAACATCATATAAAACTCAACACCAAAATAGGTAGACACATTTAAGAAATTAGATCCCGAATCAAAAATTACAGAGGCATGTCGATGGAAAAAATTGGACGATGTTATTATCACATCAAAAGTCTCAGCCTCAGGTCTCTCCGGGAAAGAATAATACTGGCCATCTCAACCGTTTGTAGCTTAAGTAGAACCTCTACCTCTACCCTACGACTTTGAAGTACCTCTACCAGTAGGCACACTACCTCTTTGAGATTGAACACTACCTCGACCCCTGGCCGAAGATTCTGAATCCCTACGAGAGTAGCTATAAGGGAATGTTGAGGTCTTGAATGAGTCTGTAGAGGACACTGTCACATCATACGACCTGGATCCCACAAGAAAATTAAGATCTAAACATAAATAATTGTTGTTGTAAACCACACGAACTACCATAATTACCTCACATAGAACAATAAGACACTCTGACTGACTGCTCAATCTTGGCAGCTGGCATAGAAGCATGAACCAACCTGTGGTGATGGAAAGAACTATCACCTCTATGAGAACCTTTACCTTCAGATGAGGCACCAGAACTGATAAGAAGAGCGTGTCCTTTTGTCTCCCCAAACTTCTTTAATACAATCAAATCTGCCTCTTTGGCAGTGCTCATAATGGACTTGAACGAAGCTCCTTGTCTAGCTACCATGAACATACAAGATGTAATGGACAAAGTCAATTCTCTAACAAATCGGTGAACTCTCTCCCTGGAATGAAGAGGTATAAAAACTAATGTCAAATACATCCCATTTTTTTGGAGGAGATCCAACTGGTCTAGAACTCACAAATGTCCTCCACCACGCTCTGGCAAACAACAAAGCTGAAGTGCAACAAACCAAACACCACCATCATCCACCATACCCACTACCTCAAGCATCTCATAGCACAAAGGCAAAAACTCATGAGCATACTCGCTCTTACCACCCTGAAACTTGGGTGGTTTCATCTTTTGAAAACTCTCATCGAACTACCGATAATCCGCTATCAAGATAAACTCATGAGCAACCTCGACACCAACAGATAGTGTAGGAACCACTGGTGGTTAGTATAACTGATGATAAAACCTGGAGTATGATCCCCAACTCTCGTCTGAGCACTATTAGGTGTGACTAGTGCACCAGCCGGAGAAAGATTCTCTATCACACCAAACATCCTCAACAAAGTATCTTGAAACAACAGAGCTCTAAAATCGGGAATATGGTCCACAACAACTTCAACATGTGGCTCAAGAGGAGCCTTTGTAGCCCTACCTATAGTCGGTATCGCTCCACATGCACAATCTCTATCTAGTGCTACTATTCGAGCATGTCCTCCAAGTTGGATCCTACCTCTTCCTCTAGTTGAAACCTCAACAACAGGCTTATTGATTGCCCCATTTATCATTGGAAACAGAAGCTCTGGTCCTCGACATCTACCAAAACAACATGTGGAAACTCAGCACTAGCGAAGGTAACCACGCACGATATGAAAGGATAAATAATATGAAGTTCCCTAACCATCTTTGTAGCCCCTTGAAGATAAGTAAAGATGTCTCCATACCGATACTCAAGACTCTACTTAAACTTGATTGTACACGTGAGAGCTATGAACCTGGGGCTTTGTACCATTTTTCAGGACCCAAAAATGGACAAGATGACACTTGTCTATTCCTACCTAGACAAGTCAGCCTCAACCCAATGAAAACGAAATTAGAAATGCAGAATTACAATAAAAACAAGAACAAGCTAAAACGGAAACCTTTTTCTTCTATTAAAACACCTAAAAATTAGTTTTCATGTGGACAAGCTACTAAATACATAAGTATAAAATCAAGAAGTAAATACAACTCTCAATCTTTATTTCTAAAATGGAACAAAGTGCAGGAGAATGAAAAAAGAGCACGCTGAATGAAAATCAGTTTTGTCTTCAAATCTTTCAAAAACCTCAAAATCAAAGAAACAGAAACAAGTCACACATGTCTGGGCCGTACACAAGTGTGGAAGCAAGGGATGAATATCAATAACATTATACCAAGAAGCAATCTACTAAACAAAAAAACCTAGCTAGAAATAGAATACACGTTACACCCCAATCGAACCTCTTCAAACTACAATCTGTATAGGAATTAGTTCAACCTAGCAATTCTACAATACACAACTCACATGCCCAACATTCTCAGTTCAATAACCACAATTCAATAATTAAGGGAACCAAATAAGCCAACCTCAAAGTCAAGTAGTTCAATCACACAGAACAAGTACATCAATGTCAATTATAAAGCATGTCATGTATATGAATTTAATACCTCAAGTCACAATATTAAATCTCTTGTCGGTCCCATTTACCATTGGCTTTATAAACTTTACCGAAAATGGCGTTGACATATTAACACTCTTTGGAAATGACCTCAGTCAAATCACACTTGTCGGCACTGACCTCGGTATAATAATCATTATCTATATCATCACAGTTTCCAATGATAAATGCACATAAACAATATCACACCACATAGAAGATACAACGAATTACACAATTCAAGTCCACATTCACACTTTCAAGTATTTCGTCAATCAATCAATAAAGGGTACAATAAAGAAATTCACGTCATCACGTTCAACACATAACCTTTTTCATTTAAACGCTTTTTTATTAATTTGAATGTATCAAGAGGACAATTTAAATTCTTCACGCCATCCCCATTACTCCAAACACACAATCAACGAAAGACGCATACAAGTTCAACTATAATACAAGGTTTAGGATGCCACTTGCCTTAAATTGATAAACAATCACTATAAGTGTTGAGTCTTCTCCTTTCGAACCACTTCTAATGTCACATGATCTAAAGTAATCAAGTATTCACAATCATATACTAGAAATAACAATACCCAGACTAATTTTCTTCAAAAGTGGGTCAATCAACACATACCCCAATTTGAAAAAGAAAGTTTGAATCCGAAAAATAATATTTGAAATTCTCATATTTTAGTGTTAAAACTCTTAATTAATGAATGAAAATGAAGGTTTAGGATCAAGAAGTCTTACCCAAATGATCTAGCACTGAAAATTCCTTCAAAAATCGCCACCAAGATCTCCCTAAGCTAAAAAAAAATGGTTAAATGAGGCTTAAACTCCGAAATTGTAGGCCGAAACCCTCTGTAATGTCACAAAAGTGACAAGGGGTTTGATTAAGCAAACCCTGCTAAAATACAAGCATCGCAAAAGCATCACCCCCTTCTAAAAAATGAAGGTCACCTAAGCGATAGGTCCTTCACTTAAGAGAAGGTCACTCAAGTGAAGGTCAAAAGGGGTTGACCCTTTGCAAAAGCGAGCCAACTTCCACAAAAGCGGAGGTGCACCAAAACTCAGACATCAAAATATCAACCAACTCTTAAAACATTTAATCGACCCTTGAGATCCGTTCAGAACCTCTTGCACACAAACTACATAAGTAAATCGATTATACTCGACATTCCAAACTCAATGTAACCGTCTAAACATGAATATGAGGTCTACCTGACCCCGACTTCTGTGAAAACCACTCGAAGCTGACTCAACACCTAAAAAGGCTAAAAGAAGATCGACTGAGGCCTCACCTAGGCCTAAAATCATCACCAAAATCCAACAGAATTTCAATCCGTGCATTGAAACCCCAAATGTTGATCAAAGTCAATCATAATGCTAAATTTTCATTATTTCACAACTTAGGACCTCAAATCCTCAAAAATACTCAAAATCTAAAATTGGCAACTCTCACAGATCATATTTCACATTTTGGGTCAGATGGAATCGACGAAAATCCATTCCGACAATTGAAACTCTAAAAGACCCCAAAAACCACTTTCTTAACCATTTAGCCTTTAAAACTCACATACTCATTAAATTCACAAATTTTAACTCAAAGTTCAACACCAAACTTTCAAACTTATCATAATAGACTCAGGCCTGATATTAGGAGGGGAAAAATGGTAATTTCTATATAAAAACAAAAAATGACCAACCTGTTCATTACAAAGTTTTTACTTCTCCCACTAGAGAAGTCAGCAACAAGGATAACCCAATCATTATAATAGCCAAAAACATTATTATTGATAGTTCAATGAAGCTTCCTATTTACAAGCATACCAAATTTATAGATTTGAATCACATTTCGTCGATCATCCAAACATTTCCAATAATTAATATTCAAACTATATATTTTGCCCACATTGTGGTGTAAATTGTCATCACCCACATTTTTGTAGATTACTGTTACCTTATAATCATTGTGAAGCTCAACGTATCCAAAACCAAACTTATAAGAGGAACCAGTTTTAGAATTAGACAGTTTGTTGAGCTTCTTAATTGGCAAATTCCAGAGAAACATGTTTTTTCCCTCAATGGCAACACAAATCAACCCATTAACAGAACCCACCAACTTAATAGATTCATAAAATATTTTTGTAGAATAATCTAAGTCAATTTTCCCAGTAACATGGTCATAACATAAAGAACTAACAGAAATTATGTGCATTCATGTTGTTGCTTGAACTTCTAATTCCATATGTGTTGTAAAAATTTGAGAAGACATCAATTTTTTTGTTTTTTCTCTTTGTTCTGAAAATATTTCCTAATTGTACTCTAAAAGATATTTTAAACTTAGCTTGTTCATTAAGTATCACTTGATCAGTTTTTTTCCTTTTAAATTATCCTAGAATGAGTGTGCATTTAAGTTGTTGCTTGAACTTTACGCTCAAAGAAATCGCATGAATTTCACATTCCAAAAAAAAAACAGTAAAAAAAATGTAGTGTTGGATTAAGAGAATTCACCATTTAACTTTAATTCACTATGAATATTGTCCTTTTAATTCAACTTAATTTAAGTTAATTTATTCCAAGTTTTTGTGTGATAGTGTTGGACAGGAAATTTAGCTTTTTATTTTTTATAAAAAAAGTGAAGTGAAAAACCTAAGTAAGCCAATGAAATAAAGCTTTACAAATTTGTTGGGTAAATTGAATTATATATTAAAAAATCAAATATTTAGATCACACATAATTTTTTTTCCACTTGAATTACATTTGAAATCTTTGAGTATGAGAATAAAAAGATGTGAAATTGAGAATTTATTGTGTACCAAGTCCACCACAAGACCAATTCCCACTTATAAGTTATAATAACATGAACAATATTATGATATGCAACACGATTAAATGCCTTCACAATATATTATCTATATCATCAATATTATATTAAAAACACAAAGGGCAACGTTCTTAGCGAATGCAGTTCGCTTTTTGACTCTTTTAAAATTTTATTTCACTCTAGATAAATATTAATTAAATTATTATCCTAAATTTAGGATTTTAATTTTACTAATATGTAGGAATTTGAATTCAACTAAATTATATGTCTTAAACCATTTGATAAACTATGCAACATCAAAAATTGAAAAAAAGAAAAGTGACACGATAACAATAAAAATATGAATTTTTTAATGCGGCAAAACCTATGTTTCTATTAGGTTTGATAGTTTATTCTTATTTATATGATTACTAGCTTTAGTGTATGCGTGTTGCATATATCAGTATTTGTGAATTATTTGTCTCTAGAATTTCATAATATGGTGAATAATAATATCAATCTGGATTATAAAATCATAAAGGGGAAACAACATTTTTAGTCCCTATGTTAAGGTTAATTTCTTATTTTAGTCCTTGTATCATTTAACTTAGCACTATTAACCTTTAACTATATCAAGTGAGTGATTTTAATCCTTCAACTAACATATCCAAAAAAATTAACAGAGAGTTCACTACTAACAGGGTAATTCGAATATTTTAAAATAATTGCTTGAGAAAACAAAAAACTTTTTTTAAAAAAATCATTCGTTGCATAATTTATCGTTCGTCGGTGTGAGAGGGAGGGTTAATGCCTATCAAGTTGGTTTTTGAAATTGTAGCTCAAATCGACGGACTTGTTCTTCTAGATAGAGATAAGGAAGACTTAGCTTGCTCTTCAAAGAGAGAGAATTGAAAAGGAAATATCCGAACTACCCCTTTTAGCAGTGAACTCTCTGTTAATTTTTCTTGAATTTGTAAGTTGAAGGACTAAAATCATTTACTTGATATAATTGAAGGTTAATAATGCTAAGTTAGATAACGCGAGGACTAAAATAAGAATATAGTCTTAACATAGGGACTAAAAATACAGTTTTTCCAATCATAAAAAAAATCAAATCACAAGCTCATTAATAAATATGTCAACTTTGATCAAAATTCATAGTTCCAAACTTTCAATTTTAGAATTTCTTTTCGATACGTATCGTTGCCTCAAAACTGTGTAATTTCACTTGTTGGCAATTTGGGCATTTGGCAACAAATTCAGTAATGCCCTTCTTTATGCCTTCCCACCAATATACATCTCTCAAGTCGCGGTACATCTTTGTGGAACCCGGATGAATGGAATATTTAGAGCTATGGTCCTCCTCCATGATCCGCTCTTGGAGTCCATCCACCCTAGGTACACAATATACTTTGGTACTTCAGCACAACATCTCCCCCTTGTTAAAAATCCAATACCCTTTGCTTATGAACATTCTCCTTCAAATCAAGCAAAATGGGGTTTTGGTCTTACTTCTCTTTCACCTCTGATACTAGTGATGATTCAGCCCCATTATTCACCATTATTACTCCTTGTGTGGAATCCATAAGTGTGACTCCCAAACGTGCAAGTTTGTGCACATCTTTGGCGAACTCTCTCTTTTCTTCCTCAACATGGGCGGTACTCCCCATGGATAACCTGCTTAAAACATCATCAACCATATTAGCCTTACTTGGATGGTAAAGAATACTCATGTCATAATCCTTGAGTAGTTCTAACCACCTCCTTTGTCTGAGATTGAGCTCTTTCTGGATAAACACATATTGTAGGCTCTTGTGATCAGTGAATATATCAACATACACGTCGTACAAGTAGTAACGTCATATCTTCAAGGCGAATACTACAGTAGGCAACTCTAAGTCATGGGTTGGACAATTCTTCTCATGAAATTTCAACTGTTTGGAGGCATAAGCTATAACTTTGTCATTCTGCATTAACACACCGCCCATACAACCTCTTGATGCATCACAGTACACCACAAAACCATAAGTAGCCTCTGGTGAGGTCAAAACCGGAGCCATAGTCAACCATTTTTCAACTTCTGAAAACTTTTCTCACAAGCTTTAGACCAATTAAACTTAACTGTCTTCTAGGTCAGTTTAGTCAATGGAGATGACATAGAGGAGAACCCCTGAACAAATCTTCTATAGTAACTAGCCAAACCTAAGAAACTCTGTAAATCTGTTGGAGAGGTGGGTCTAGGACAACTCTAGACTGCTTCTATCTTTTGGGTATCACCGCTAATCCCATCACCGGAAACTATGTGGCCCAAGAATGCCACTGACTTAAGCCAAAACTCACACTCGGAGAACTTGGCTAGTTCCTTATCTTTCAAATTCTGCAGAACTATCCTGAGGTGACTAGCATGCTTTTTTTCATTCCTCGAATATATTAGTATTTCATCAATGAAGACGATAACAAACACATATTAATAAGGTTTGAAGACTCTACTCATGATATCCATAAATATTGTAGGCGCATTGGTCAAACCAAAGGACATGACCAAAAGTCATAATGCCCATATCTGGTTCTAAAAGATGTCTTTGGAATATTACATTCCCTAACTTTCAACTAATGGTAGATTAATTTGAGATCAATTTTTTAAAAGTAGGAAGCACCTTGAAGCTGGTCGAAAAAATCATCTATCCTTAGAGGAGGATACTTATCTTGATGCTAAACTTATTCAATTGGTGGTAGTCTATACACATCCTAAGGGAACCATCCTTCTTTCTCATAAACTAGACTAGAGCGCCCCAATGTGAGACTTTTGGTCAAATAAAACCTTTATCTAAAATATCTTTCATTTGTTCTTTCAACTCTTTTAACTCTAGTAGTGCAATTTTATATGGCAGAATAGAGATAGGACAAGTATTTGGGATGATGTCTATGCCGAAGTCTATTTCTCTCTTAGGAGGGACTCCGGGTTGATCATTAGGAAAAACTTCAGGGAACTCTTTTACTATACGAACTGACTTAAGGGGAGTTACCTCAACACTTTAGTCATTAACTCGGACTAAGTGATAGATATACCCCTTTGAGACTAACTTTCTCGCCTTAAGGTACAAAATGAAACAACCCTTAGGCACTGCTGAACTACTACTCCATTTATAAATGGCTCATTAAGAATCTGAAACTTGACAACTCGAGTTCTACAATATATTGATGCATAACAGGCATGGAACCAGTCCATACCTAGAATGACATCAAAATCTACAATGTATAACTCCACTAGGTCAACCATGGTGTTCTCGTGATTGATAGAAATAGGAAAATCACGATAGACACTTTTCACTAGAATAGACTCCCAAACAGGTGTAGAAACATAGAAGGGTTCACAAAGTTTTTTAAGGAAGAATCTCAAACTGATTTGCAACATAAGGGGTTACAAAATATAAATTTGCCCCTGGGTCAAACAAAGCATAAACATCAAAAGTAAAAACTTTGATCAAACCTGTGACAACATCTGGAGAGTTCTCTTGCTCTTGGCGACTAGTGATTGCATAGAGGCAGTTTGCTCCTCCGCCTGTGCCGAAAGTAGCTCCTTTAGGTGCAGCCATGTATGGTGGAGAAACTGATGAATAGTGGGCTCTATTGGCCAGATTTCACCACCCTTCTTATTCTTAGGATACTTTCTCATAAAGTGATCCTCTTGACCGCACTTGAAGCAACCTGACTGTCCATCACGACACTTACCAGCGTGGTTTCGACAATACCTACCACATGAAGGAGTCCAACTACCTCCTTGTGTCACACTACCTTAGAACTGGGCTATTCTAGCCTTGATGTTTTGCAATTTCTGGTCATTATACTCACCTCTGTATCTGGGCGCAGGTGCACTAGCAGATGATGGTGCATCCCCCTTTTGTTTCTAGAATTTGTGGCAAACTCGAACCACCTTTCTGCTGCCCAAACTCCTTTTGAGTCATGGATTTCTTGTTCCTGTGCTCCTCTCTGCCCCTCAGCTTCTCTTCAACTTGCTGCACATAGACCATTATTCGGGATATGTCCATGTATTCGATAAGCATTGAAACTCTACCCTTTTTACTAGATGCACGACCCAAACCAGCGACAAACAAATTCATTATGCTCCTCATATCCTTAACCATCTCAGGAGCATAACGAGACATTTATGTGAACTTCAACCCATACTCATGAACACTCAAGGAGTCTTTTTTTAGAGTAAGAAACTCTCGTATCTTGGCCTCTTTCAGTTCTCGAGGAAAGAAATGCCCCAAGAAAGTCTCTTTGAAAGAAACCCAACTTGGATGTGGTGCATTCTCATCTTTGCCCTCCTTCCACAGGTCGAACCAAGTCTTAGCCACATTTTTCAGTTGGTATGCAGCTAGCTCGACTCTTCAACACCAATGACATGCATCACATTGAGTATTTTCTTCAAATCTTCCACAAAATTTTCTGGATCCTCAGAAGTGCTCAAACTGATAAAATTGGGAGGATTCATTCTCAATAATTCATGAATCCTCAAGGTGTCAGCCTCTTCCTGTAAATCTCCTTTCAGTTGCCCAACTTGGTTGGTTACCACTTGGCTTAAATACATATAGCCTCAAGGAACTCAACATTGGTAACTTCCCCTTGGGGTTGAACTTCAGGTGCATTAGGTAACTCTTGTTCATGAATTTCAACATTTCTCCTAGTGGGGCGACATCGTGATGCTCTTCGTGGAGGCATAGTTATCTGAAACACGTGTAAGAACGAATTAGACAGAGACTTTTAGAGATAAACTCTAACACACGAAAAAAAGAAATATAAAAGAAGTAAGAAATTCCTAAATGTTGTATCTTCCTAATCATAGATATGGCCTGCTTTACAGCGATGACTAAGACTCTACAGACACGACTTCATAGACTCCCTAGGACTCTTAAACTCTGGGCACTGCTACCAAGTTTGCCAAACCCCAAGCCTACACCCTGGACGTGGCTGGCACCCAATGACCATTGTTGGTCTTGAGAGAACCCTTGGTCTGTCTTACTTAACTCAGCAGAAGACTCCACTTAACTCAATTATAAAGGTAAGGAACATTCTCAAGAGAAATACTTAAAATACAATAGTCTGGCCAAAATTACACTTAAGTCTCATCGTTTACAAATGAAATGAAAAAACCTAGAACCAACACTATCTGTCTACGAAGACTCTACAAATACTAACATGAATGTTGGGACAAACCCCACAACATTCTATAATGAAAAGATTGAAAGCGAGAAAGGAATCCTCCAGCTGCAAGGAGGATCACCACTGACTCTGGATGCTCAAACTAGATCAACGAGGCGCTGGATGTTGATCCTAATTACCTGTGTTTCCATCAGAAGACAATAAAGGCCAACTTGCATCAGTACATTGAATGTACGAGTATGAGAGTTGGAATACTAAACAACAACTTAAAGCTTGGAAGGATTAAAAAGAACTTATGTTGGCTCTGCTCAACTCATGAAATACTAAACTCAATATAAAGCAGTAAAGACATATGATATATATATATATATATATATATATATAAAGCTTGTAAACAGTGTAAACAACTTGGTTAGTTAAAGAAATGCAATAACAAACTCAATTTTACTTATATATGAAAGCAATATAATTTCTATGGGATTCTCTAACCGACAACCATCACTATGAGCCTATGTGATGGTACAACATCTTACCTCACGGTTGAAGAGAATCGTCCTATACCTTGCCGTCAATATAAAACCTAAACTACTAAGTTGATCCACTAGGCTATGCTAAAAAGCACTAAGGAATCATCTAAAAAATATGACTCTTCCTCTTTCCATGTTTGTTACATGGTTTATGGGGGCTTGAGTTAATATAAGCTTGTGTTCCCATATAGATGCTCAATACTACTCCCAAAATATTTAGCTCATATGTTTTAAGAACAATTTCTTCTCTGGTTTGAGGTAATTTTCTCAAACTTAGCTTTTTAAATAATCTCTTAGAAATCATGGGTTCCTCTTTACGAAAACTATCCAAAGGCTCTGTTAGAAGTCTAGCTTCCTTTCTTGCTTAAAATGTGAAAATATTTGCAACTCTTTTGGAATACTTAGTTCCCTTATAACTTTGGAGAAATGAACTCAACTCTTTACTCTTTGCTTAACTTGCTTGCAACTTAAGCTTTTGAGCATTTTACTCAACTCCTTGCTCTTTCATAAACTTGTATCTTGATCCATAAAATAAAGTTAAATGTTTGTTTAAGACTGTTAAAAACTTTTAAGAACTTACTTTGACTGGATTCTTAATTTTTAGACTTGACTTTGATCTTAACTATCCTTGAATTGAATTATGGATTCAATGTTCATCATCATGTTTATGGATGATTACATGATGTGTAGATGTACCTTAGAGTATTGGAATCAACTAAGAAATGTGGGTACATCATTTAGGAACTAGAACGAAAAGATGGGGGGAAATGGGGTCTCCAGGCGTCTTTGGCGCTCTGAGAGGCGTGGAGTGCTTGAACCTGATGGAAAAAGCTGTCCTGAGGGACTTTGGATGGTATGGCACACCAGATCTTGTCGTATGGCAGGCGCGGCGCCCCAGGACTTGTCATATGGGAATTTCGACTTTTCTTCTCTAAGTTTCATCTCTAAACTTTATAAACTTCCATGGATCTCACCCAATCATTTAGGGTCACTAATAACCTTAATATACAATTGATTAGAATCGAACAACCCGGGAACATGAATCAAATCAACTAAAATCATACTACAACTCAACCAACAAGAATTCAACCATTGTTCTTCAAGCATTTCTATTTTTATCATCCAATATACTCAAAATTCGATGAATAAACAAGTTGGTGTATAGGTGAACTAATCCAACACAGAAAGATCTCACATACATTGATAGGGATCACCCCCAACGAATTCCACTCGAAAATCTTGGCATTCTTGATGAATTCTTGAACTTTTCTCCCTTTTTCTTCTTCTCTTCTCTTTTCTCCCAAGCCCTAGTAAATACTTTTCTAAAACTAACTTAAGGCTTGGTTTTAACCCTAATAAACCTTAAAAAAAATTAGGAAATAGTTGGGTGGAAAGACTACTTTACCCTTACTAAAAACGGATTGGGACTTTCCTCAATCCAACAATCCAACTTCTCAAAAGGCATATATATCTCATACGATATCGAAATCATACAAACTTGTCACCGTTGGAAAGATCTCTACAAGGATTTCCAAACCACATAAAGAGCTGACTCTAAATCATCCTGAGCTAGAAATTATGACCATTTGAAAATGACAATACTCACTTTCTTAACTTGGGAATTTTTTTTAGATTTTTCCTATTCTTTCCAAAAATGATAAATTTTAGTTTCTTAACTTATTCTTGGATATTACAAATTACGAGATGTTACAATTGTGAACTTCATCATATCAAAAACCATACATGTAAAAGGAACCAGTTTCAGAATTAGATAATTTATTGATCTACTTAATTGGTAAATTCTAGAGAAATGCGTTGTTTTCCTCAATGGAAACACAAATCAACCCATTGACGGAACCCACAAACTTAATAGATTCATATGATATTTTTACAGGATAATCCAAGTCAATTGTCCTAGTAACATGGTCATAAAATAAAGAACAAATGGAACAATTCATATGATTTGTTTCAGGTGAATCAAACCTCAACACACTATAAAAAAATAATGTCAATTAAAGTGTTTAAAATTCCAAATTGCGAGGATTAGTAACCCCCGCTAATTGTTGTTGTTGTGGTTTGTGAGGCTCACACAATTGCGTCTATCGCTATCGCTATGTAGTGTTTTTTGAAGACTGGCCCAGCTAATTTGTGGAGGTATTTGTTTCTTTTTTGGGGGTTGTAAACCTCCGTTGTTTGTTTAAATAAATTTCATACCTATGTTTTTTTGGGTGATGAACCTCCGCTAATTATTTTGACAAACATGTATTTTGCAGGGTTGTAACCGCCGTAATTTTATGACAAAAAAATTATGATTAATTGATTTTTTATATAATTATATTACAACTAATATAAAGGGAAAATGAACAATTACCCCCTAGACTATGATTGAAATTTCAGAGAAACACCTAAACTAAACTAAGGTCATATTACCCCCACCCTTAAACATATTTTTTTTGTAATTTTGTGCACTTTTTGTCTTATGTGGTACACTCTTTGACTCCACGCAATTGAGACACGTGGGAGATATTTGGATATTAAGTAAGTTAAAAAGGAGATGTGAGTTATCTGAACTCATGCTCGTCCCCAATTTAGTGCTCAATACTACTCCCAAAATATACTGGCTCTTATGTTTTTAAAATATATTTCTTCTGTAATTTGAGATAAGTGCTCAAAACTTAGCTCAGAGGCTATCTTGGAAATCTCAATTTCCCTACTTGCTTCATTTTAGAAAGCTATAACTCTTTTATTAAAACTAGCTCGAAGGCTCTTTGAGAATACATAGTCCCCATATACTTCTTTGAAGATAGAACTTCGACTTTACTCTTTAACGAATTCAACTCTTAAGCCTTAAAACAAAGTTAAAACATGGCTAAAGACTCTTGAAAACGTTTAAGAACTTTGCTTTGACTTGCTTCTTAACTTCTAGACTTGACTCTTAAGTTCTTTGACTTTGATCATAACTTTTCTTGAATTGGATTATGGATTAAAGGTTCATGATATTATGTTTATCGATGATATCATGACTAAGATGTACCTTAGAGTGTTGGAATTAACTAAGAAACATAGGTACATCACTTAGGAACTACTGTGAAAAGGTGGGGAAAGAATGGGGAGAACTGACATCCTAGGCACTCTGAGAGGCGTAGGGCACCAGCCCTCAAAGTTCAGAAAACTTTTTGTGGTGCTCTGGCTGTCGTGATGCACCAGAGTAAAAAATTCAAAGGAATTTTTGTGGAACTCTGGCATGCACGGTGCCCCAGTCCTTGCCTACAAAACTTCTGACTTTTCTTCTTCATTTATCATCTCTAAACGCTCTAAACTTCCATGGTTCTTTACCCAAACACTTCGGATCATTAGGAATATCAGTATACACTAGATTCAATCGGAAATTACACCCAGAAACATGAACCAAATCATCAAAAAACTTTAACTAAACAACCAACAAGAATTCAAGAATTACATCAAAAGCTCAAATGATTTCCTTTCAAAACAAATATTATTTCACTGAATTGAAGCATTATTGGCGCATCGGTGAACTAACCCAACACTATGTGATCTCACATACGTTGTAGGGATCACCCCCAAAAAGTTCCACTCACAAAAATGTAACGTCCTTTGCGATTTCTTGATTTCTCTCCTCTTTTCTGTTCTTTTCTTTCTTCTCCAAGCCCTAGCGTAAGTTCTATCTTTATAAACTGAACAAAGGTTTGGTTTTACCCCTATTAATTCCTAAAAAAAAATTAATTTAATTAGGTAAGGAAAATACAACTTTTCCCTTTCCAAATCCGGATTGGGCTTTCATTAATCCAACCACCCAGCTTCTGAAAGACATAACTCACTCCTCCGAACTCGAAAGCGCGCAAATTCGGCAGAGTTGTAAAGGCTATTCTCAGGGCTTTCTAACCATATATGTATTTAAAATTTCTATATTTTCTTATTCTTTCCAAAAATTAGTATTTTCATATTTTAAATTCTTTTCTAGTTCTTTCTAGTTGCGAGATGTTACATACATACAGATTTCAATGTAAATTTTGTATTAAAAAATATAAATATGAGATCGATTATTTATAAAGACACCCATACAGAGGTAGAGAAGACGATGGATTTTGGTGATACCTTAAAGTTTAAATTTTCTCATGTTCTTCTTATTTTTTCGATTCTTTTTCATACAAGTAGCAAATCTTGTTCTAAGTTTGTATAAATATTTTTTGTTATCAATAAAAAAGTTGAAAGCTCATTAACCCTTTGAGGTTTAGTCAACATTAATGTCCTATTACAAAGTACAAAGTTCAATAATCTCAAATATTAATAAAAAGTTACAATATAATATGAAAAAGAATATTAGTTTGACCCATTAAATCCGACTAACCCCTTAAGAGGCAAGGGTTGGATCAACTAGTATTTTCTCCTAGAACCTCAACCCCTAAATAAAAACCTAAGTGTAACTCAGTCTGTCCTAGAATTCAGACCGTTAAGGTTGACCTTTAATGGACCAAGTTAGACCCAACCAACCCAATAGTTATGTTGAGCTAAAATTATCAACTTTTTTTTATTAATCATCTATAGCCTACTAATTCAGATTTGCCTAAGCTTATTAGGAATGATTAAATCAATCTCTCTCAAAAAGCTCTTCATATTAAGAGTTTGATTAAAAGAATTCTATATAAGAACTGAGTTAACCCTTGGACTAATACATACATGTAGCTTGAAGGGCACCAATGATTACAATTGAGTAGGAAAGGATGCATAACCTTCTACCAAACGATAGATGAACTAGCAATATAGAGTAATGAAAAGTTCATTTATATATTGGGATAAGTCAGCCAAAGAACCTTTAATGTGATATATATATTTCAATTATGACCAAAATATGCATAAAATTTTCAAAACCTTGCATGATTAAGCATATTTCTATTTTTATAGGTAATACTTTCTTGTTAATTTAAATTATACGACTTTGTTGACACATCAACAAGTTTCAACCTAAAAATTTATTAGTTGATGCGATGACCATTTATCACATACTTAAATTATGAGATGTATCTCAAAGAAAAAATTGTTGAATCATCAACTAGCTTGACATGTAAAGAGAGAATCAAATTATTACCTTTTCCTTTTATTTTTACCTTTTTAAGTAAAATCAAAATGGACACACAATTAATAATTTCCCTTAATCTCAAATTTACTAAATCTGATTACCTCATATATGGTAAATTATAATTGTGTACAAACCCCTTACTTGGAGAAACTTTGACTTCACATATAGGATTGTTTGGGGGGGGGGGGGGGAATAAAATGACGGACTAGAATAGATAAGGGAAAAATTCATAGAGTTACAAAACATTTCTATGTTCACACTATTTGGCAAGAAAAATGAAATGACAATAATGTACATTACATACATATAATTTGACCTAAAAAAACTCTAGGTTCTATCGAAAATCTGCCTTGGATTAATCGTCTCTCATCTTAAGGGTAAAACTGGAAAAAATGTCCCACATTTCCTCATCGAACATATCTCCATTATATTGTCTCTTGAAACATAAAAGACAGTTAGAAAACTGGGGACCCGTTTGACCTTATGTTCTTCTAAACAAAATTTTATTTGACTTGACCTTATGTTCTTATAAACAAAATTTTATTTGACTAAAAAAATTGTCCACATTACTTCAAGTGTTGTCTTGCCAACTAAGTACACTTCAAGGGAAAAATAGATTAGCTATAAAATTCTACTAGTAGTTTTATGTGTCTTCTTCAAATACCATTTTCAGAAAATTGATTCACTCTAGAGAGGAGAAAATTGGAAGAAACAAAATGAATAGCTCTAATTTATCCCCTTTTGAGAAAAATGAGCAGGTACGTATATATGTGTAGCTTTACTAATTTTCAATTGTTATTTTTTTTTTAGTTTTAATAATCTAGAGTTAGGTATCTTATAATTGGATTTTAATTCATTCGAAATTGATTGTTTTTTGCTATATTTTTGTGTGAGATATAATTCTTACCATTTTGTTTATGCATTTGTATTTCATAAAGGAAATTGAAAATTATATATTTCCTTTGATTGTTTATAAAATTCATGAGGCTATATTTTTTATATCATCTTAATTGATTTCTATAAAGATAACAATTTTTCAAGAAATTGAATTTGGATCTACTTCCGTGAAGTTGAGTTATGACTGAATTTGGATCTAAATTGTATATACTAGGAAGTTTTCCTGACTAGTTCTATGAGACAATTACTTCTTACTGTTATTTTAGATAATATCTCAATAGATTTAATCAGTCAAGAATTTCTACTAATTAGAGGGTAAAATTGAGTGACGTAGCAAATTATAAATATTTCAATCATTAAATTTACTCTTGATTTTATATTTCAAAGTCTTTTTTTGATCTTTCATGTTAGATATGTAAATATGTCTTTACAAAATAAAATAATTCTTTTGACGATTTTATACCACATGTCTAGTAGTTGTTTATTAATAAAATAAGAGTAAAACATTCTTAGTAAGGAAGACTATAAAAAGGGGACTAAATCTTACTTACATATTCTAATAAGGTAACAAACCTCATATAATTATCAGCAAATATGAATAAAATAAGAGTCAGAACACACTAGGTATACTGTGATTACTAATTTGTTTATTACACTTTATGATGATATGTGTAAGTAGTTCAAAATTATAAATGACAAAAAGAAAATTGAGTCATCAACCCTAAAGTTTTAGGCAAGTATTAATGTGTAAAAGGATATAATGTTTCATTTTCTTTCCATATTATTAGGGAGGGGGGGAGTTGTCGTGTTCTTTAGTTACTTGTTATTACCAATATGTGTTTGAAAAACAGAATTACTAATTTTGATAAAACTTTACAGAAACACGAAGTAAGTTAAAGTTTTCAGAATCAGTACAAAAGATGAACAAAAATTAATTTAGTAAAAATTAAAATCTGTAAAAAACAAGTACCTGGAAATTTTTAATAGGAAAAAGATCAAGTCCACTGAACTCACAGTTTCCCCTTAAGGAAATTATTCCCCTCTAGTATCCGAGGTTTCATTTAGAATATGACCTCCCAGGTTAAAATGATCTCAATCACCAGAGTATAGATACCAAAAACTCTGGTGTCAGCGAACCAATCAACAACAGTAAAATACACGAAGTAATTTGTTGTGTAGAAGAAGAAGTAGAAGAGATCAGAAAATTCATAAGAAAATATTCTGAAGAGTGAGAGGTATTTATAAGCAAGAGGAACAAGTTCTGAAAGGTTGCAACCCTTTAAGAATCTTCACAACCATTAATGAAAGTTTCCAACCTTTCAAATGGTAATGACTAGCCCTGAAAGTTGCAACCTTACAGAACAGTCATGGCGGGAATTTTAAATAAAACAAAAAAGTTTTTAAATTCAAACGGATCACGCGCGGATTCGAGTCGGGTCGGGTTAATCAACTTAAAAATTGAAACGTTTTGGTTAACTTCAACTAAATAACTGAAAATATTTTCAACTAATTAATTGAAAATATATTGGCCATTTAATTTAATTAATTAATTAAATAAATAATTAATTATATAATTAATACAAACTTTGTCCAAAATAATCTCTTGATCGATAATTTGCCAAAGCCAAAGCCAAAGCCGAGCCGAGCGAGCGTCAACGACGACGGCGCAAGGGGGTCCCTCTTTCTAACCCTTTTAACAATTAATAGGAGTGTTTCTATATTTAAACTCTCCTATTTTTCTTTTCACCACCGATGAGGGACAAATGTCTTTTCATTAAAGCATAAGAGGACTTTTCAAGTTCCCAACTCTTCAAGTTATCAACTTTTCAAATTCCTCTCCTTTTCTCTATTTCTCATCAATTCTTGCTATATACCCAACACTTGTTTGTATCGTAAAATTAAACGTGTAGAGATTTTGTAATTTTAACTACCATCCACTTTGATGTCATGTACATATTTTGTTTCTCACATGCTATCTAAAATATGTCAAACTTTCAACGATTTTATATTCTAGTTTTTCATTCTACTTCTTTTCACGTCAGAAATGAAGCATTTTCACAATGTAGAAATGAAAATTTTACCCTAAATCATCCCACAAAATCCTATTCTATGTCTTTGTTGAGTTCTTTCTTTTTACATGGTTCATGGACTTGATCCGAGCTTCTCTCTCTTAATTCAGGCTATGGAGCCAGTAGTTATACTTCAACAACCCTCATAACCATGTCAAGCCGACTTCCTATTTGCTACAAACCAAACTTACTAGTATGTTTGGGTCGTATCATTTTTTCTTCAAAACCTTTTTTAAACCTATAGTTATATCATCATCTTCTTGGAAGAAGTAAAATAAAATTTTGATTCACATGTAAACTCTAAACTCTATTAAATGTACAGTGGGATGTAAGAGAAAATAATAGTTCTATATCAGTTATGGAAGATACCTGACTCATAATTGATGAATTTGTAGGCTTGATTTGTATTGAATGCATGTCAATAGGAGCCTTCAATAAGCCTAACAAAATATACTTTGTAGGAGATCTATTGTGGTCAAGGATACTATTCTATCTTAATATTTTGAGTTTGGAAGAATTTAATAATATTATTTCCTAATATTTCGATTGGAAAATTTATTAGCCTTATTTGTAAAATACCCCTATTCCTATTAGGTAGGTGAGGCAAAAAGTACTTGATGAATCATCCAAATTCTCTAATATCAAATTAAAGCTGATAAAAGGTAACTTAAGTCTCATAGTAATTCCTTATTGAATACTTCCATATGCTTGACGAAATAAAAAGAACTAAGCTTACCGGTCATAAAAGAATCATTCATTTATTATTGGTGTGCATCATCAAGGGTGTGATCATATGAATGAAATTCCTTCATTCTTAATAATATCTCATTTGAACCTTCTAAATGGTGAAAGCTTGTTAAGAAATATTTTCCCCTCAATGGAATCTATGTGATCCAAAACTAAATTAATCTAAAAAGAAAAACTGCCGCAAAGGCTCATAGAAGGTGATGTGGTTTCTCTATGTAATGAAAAGATAAGGGATGAGGTTTATACAAATTCCATGAGTACTAGGATTGTTTGGTGTGCAAGATAAGATTAATTAAATATCTCACGCTTAAGTTTGATATTAGATTATTTTTTTGACGATGTACAGATGTAAAGTCTTAGTTTCGAGATTAGATTAATATGCAACATATGATGAAACCTCACGGAAAGGTCAAGAAATCTTAACATTCATTTCTTATTATACATAAAGAAGTGAAGTCTTACTTTCTCTTAAAATTTAAACTCTAAACTCTAAACAAACCTTAGTAGAATTTTGAAGCTTGATGGATCATTAGCTTGATAAGTATTTGTTTTTTCTTCATAATTCTTTTGATATACATATATTTGATGACAATACCGTTTCAAGTAAATTTATTGTTCAAATAATGAAAAAGACAGTTTCAAGAGATAATTAGCTTGATAAGATTTTTTTTATTTTCTTGTACTATGTATATTTCATGATAATATTATTTCACGTAAGATTACTATATTTTGAAAAGTGAGATATTTGTAGTGATATATCATATCAATTGAAAATACCATAACCATTTTATATTTGAAGGGATAATTGGAACCTAGCGGGAAAATGCCAACATGGCTAGGGCCACTTTTGAATAAGACATTCTTTGGTGCATGTTTTGTGCATGATGAACTTTAAAAGAATGAACTGAGCAACTATTGTATCACATGCGATTCAGATTTGCAAGCATTGCATCTCTACAAACAAACACAATGATCATGACCAACTGAAGATTTATCGACATGTTTACAAAGACGTTCTTCTCGAGCAGATGGAGAATTATATGGACTGTAAATTAATTCAAGTAAATTTAAATTGATATAGACGGTTACATCTAGAAATAAAAGTAACTATTTTACTAATTGTATCCTTGAGCCATCTCTGTTTGGACCCACTAGTTAAGTCTACCCATTGGTGTGAAATTGAGCTTGAACAAAAAGGCTAGAGTTTAGTCATTTTCGGTTAGAACTTAAAATACATATGGTTGATTTTTTTGTGTTTGCCTGAAGTTCTTGCACATATCGATGAAGTAGAGCTATTTTTGTTTGAAAATCATGCAAAAATATTTGAACTTTAATTATTGTTTATTTTAAAAAATATATATAATTAGTATATATATGTTAGTGATGTGATATATATAATTTTCTATGTGTAGCCATACAGATGCAACAAGAAATTGGTAATTGCTTTGAATCCTCTCCCACATTTTGGGTCTGGCTCTTTAATTGCTGGAGATCCTACTTGTCTCACTTGCAAAAGGAGATTGCATAATCCTCAATAGTTTCAATTTTGTTCCATTGCTTGCCAGGTACATATAGCTCCCTCCGTCTCAAATTAAGTAGTTGTTTCACGATGATTTTTAATTTATTTTTTAATATTTTTTTGAAATTGAATTCTGAAAATTATGCTTGACCGAAAACAGTCTCTCCACTTCCACGAGATAGTGGTAAGACTTGAGTACATTATACAATCCCCATACCTCATTTGTTAGATTTCATTGGATATGTTGTTGTTGTTGTATAATCCTAAATAAAATGTTGAAATTGAAAAGATGTACTCCCTCTTCCACAATTTATGTGATATTGTTTGAATTGACATGAATTTTAAGAAAGAAAGAAAGACTTGAAATTTATTGTCCAAAATCTCTCATTATTGGTAAATTAAGTATTTTAAAGCGAAATTATAAGTAAATATCAAATCTTATCATTATTCTTTAAACCAACAAAGGAAGTACTAAATGTTATGAATCAACCCACTCCGACATGAAATTTGACGTCACATAATAAGTAATTGGGTCAAGAAGAAGTAATTAGATCAAAAGACCTTCACAAAGGTTGAATTGAGATTCATGCCCAAATAGTAATTAGTCTAAAAGGAAGAGCAGTTGGAAAGATAGGTTAGACTTATTGTTGTGTTAAAGTCTAGTTCTCCTCATATCCCTTCTGAACTCTCCGTATTTTCTCATTTCCCTTATTCCACCAATCAATGTCTAGTCTTACTTTTGATATTTCTATATATTTGTTTGTGTTTTTTTACTATTTTAGTTGATACGTTTACTTTTGAGAACTGTAATTGAACTATAGCCTTATTAATATATTTGAGAAGCGGTTATTGTTGTATTGAATTTGAGTTCTTTACACCAACTATAGGAGAAACACCCTTTTTTGAGACAGATTAAAAAAAAAAGTAACGATACACTGAAACTAAGACAGATAGAGTATTATTATATATTTACAATGTCAATACACATAAATATTTTTTTGAATAACATATGTTATGATGACATTTGTAGGTGGAAGCCAAATGGGAAAAGATTGTTGAGACGAAGCGCAAGAGGAAGTGAATTCCTCACAGAGCTCCTTCAAAACAAACATGCTTTGTTTTAATTTGATCATTTTGAAGTACTTTTCTTGAAGAATTATGGACTGTGTGATTTTACGTTGCTACTTGAAAAACATATGTGCTTTCAACTATTTTTAGTTTTAATTAAGACTTTTGGAACCTAATTCTCTTTCATGCATTGTTATTATTGTGTTAAAAGTATGTGTGGATGCATGATCTCTCTTTTATAGAGCCTCTTATTTTTAGTTAAGATAGTGTTTTTACACAGGCTAAAGAAAAATCAAGTACCCATTAAAGTAATAGTTTCATCAACTGAAGATCATGAATTCCCAAGAGTAAAGACTTGAGTAATAAATAATTGCTAGAATACATTAATAAGTGAATATAATTATCTGAAAACTTGCAATATAGAGTAGCCCAATGCAACTACAGGAAACATAGTACTTTATAATATTATGAGACAATTAGTTTAAGACTTTAAGTAATGAGAATATGTTACTAAAAACATGATATCCTTGTTCTTATGAAATTTATTCAAGCGAAAATATTGAAGAAATTCTTTTTATGAAATCCATCAAGAGCAAAAGTTTTTGCATTTCAAGAATTAGATAACATTGATTCTCTTATTATTTGATTGCTCTAAATTTATGGACATAAAATAGAAATTAAATAACTATTTCGAGCCTTGCAATGGAAATTTTCAGTTGACATAAATCTTATATGAACAAACTTCAAAAGAACCAACAAAATGTGATATATGCAATCAACAAGCATATGTATATCTTGTTCTACACTCAAGGAAATAACATCAGTACACTGCAATGAATAGTAAAACCAGAGAAATCTCATCCTTCTTCATTACAATCCATGCAATCAGCAAGGAGTAGATTCGTTGTTCTAAACATTAGCATTTATTTCCTGAAACTTCAAAAGTACATATAAGTTAACAAAACACTATTTACTTTATCAAGAATAGACGTCCCAATGTTCCACATGCAAGCTATCCCCACACATGATCTATGGTTAATATGTAGCAAATATCTCTTTCATTAGAAATCGCAAGCCTTGTATAAGCAAAAAGATGAGATCTATTTCCCTATCAACGACATTTGCGACATGGATAATCTTAAGTCTTAAGCAAAACTAGCCCCATTATCTTTGTCTCCTAAGTTCGTATTAATTTATTCATTCTTCTTCTCCAACTTTCTATCTTTTATCTTTTTTGGTATTTATCAAATTATGTAATCATGAATATATAGTTTATCGTATTTCCATTGAATTGTGCGTTAAATTAAATTAGGAATGAAACTTATTAAGTTTCAAAATGAAGCAGAATTATGATAGACCACATTTATGTATATTTAATATTGTAATTAAATTAATTCCAAAAAAAAGTAGGAATGTAACTTATTGATTTGCCCTATTAGCTAGGAATACAATTTATTATTTTTCCAAATGAAAGTAGTAATGTAAATAATTGATTTCCCCATTAGTTAGGAATACAATTAATTATTTTTCCAAATGAACAAGGAATATAATTAGATATTTTTCACAAAAAGTAGGAATACAATTATAGATTTTACAAGAACTAGGAATACAATTTATTAAGTTTTCAAAAAAAAATAAGAAATACAATATACTAATTTTTCATGTGAACTAGGAATACAATTTATTTATTTTCCAAATATAATGAACTAGGAATGCAATTAATTAATTTTCCAATTAAGGTAGAAAAATATGATAGATTATCTCTCTATAAACTTTCCTGCCATTCCAAACTTATTATTCACTTATTATATTTTTTGTTCGTGCTCTTTTCAAGAACTCAAAAAAAATCTCAACATTTTTTTTGTTTAATTTTTTATTTAATTATTGGAAGTGAAATATGAGTAACTCACATGTTTATTCTCTTGGTGTTGTTATAAGAAATGTTAGTGATCGTGATTCCATAGATAAAATCCTAAGGGCAGGGACAACATACAATCTTCAAGGTCAATCTGAGGCTTACATATTGGAGGAAAAAGAGAATGAAGATATATTGAGATATTTTAAAACAAGAATTCATCATGTTGTTGTGCGTGAAGATAAATAAAAAAATCTTAATTTATTTTACCTCATAATTAAATGGAAATAGAATAAAATATATATTCATAATTACATAATTTGATAAATACCAAAAAAAGGTTAAAAAAAATAGAAAGGTAGAGAAGAAGAATGAATAAATTACTATTTCGTGCTAATTAAGATCAAAGTAATTTAATTTGCTTCACTAAATGTTCAATACTTGCAAGGAAACATTGGTTATGTTAACATTATTGACAATGTGAAAGAAAATTCCGTCTTTGGTTGACAATAAAGAGACAATATCTTAAAGGAAATATTTGATTAGCTATTACCAACATGGAAACCACTAAATTTCGTGTGAACAATAATAGGAAATTATCTAGTAGACACAAGGAACCAAAACTATAGATACTATGTTAGACCTTAACCATTGTTCCACAATAGTTGTGGTTCCTCCTTTTACCCTACTAAATTATTATTGAAGAAGCGCACTGTATCAAACTATAACCCTATAATATGCTATACCTAGGTTTTATTGGAAACATTTTTCATGTTCTTCGTACTTATTTCTTACTTTATCTAGAGGCATGGCATGCCCCTTAAAATACTTCTCAAGAATATAAATAATGTAGAGCACATTTAGTTTGATGATGAAGACACTAAGTACTTAAGCTAAAATGATAGTTCATAGGAAGTTATTGAATAAAGCACATAATGTTAATGTCCCTAATATGCAATGTCTTGTTGTTTTATATTTGTCAAAAGAAATATAATTTAGTAGTTGTTGAGAAAATGGTATATGGAAATCTTATTAATTATTTAGAACATGATTATCATCTTCATCTGAGCTTTTCATCCGTTTGATGTTGTTGCATTCCTTGTACATTTTGCAAAAGGGTCAAAGAAGGCATTCAACGTAGAGCTTTGCCTCAACAAGGTAATCATACTTTCATTCATTATTTGGATTGTAAATCATGAAAAATGATCTGTTCTGAAACAAAAAATCACCTTCACTTGACATGCAAAAGGGCATACCAAATTAATGATACCTCGCTTACCTTATCATAAACATATTGTTCAAGATTATTTAACCCCATATACCTTCATAACTCACACATCTATCAGAGTCAAGGTAGATTGGCGAATTATAGAAAGATCATTTCCTAACATTTCGAGGTACGGTGAGAAATAATACATTTCTTCTCCACAGCAAAGGTTCTCCATTTTTTCACGATCCAAAATAATAGTGATAACACTTGTCTATTCTAACCTAGACAAGTCATCATCAACCAAACGAAAAAAAATAAATGTATTATATTGCAATAAAAACATGAACAAAATAAAGCAGAAACCTTATTCTTCTATTAAAACCCCCAAATCATGGTTGTCATGTCAACAAGCAACTAAATACATAAACTATGAAATTAAATAAATACATACAAGTCTCAATTTTTATTTTTCAAATAGAACAAAGTGTAAGAAAAGGAAAAAGAGGCCAAATCAGAGAAAGAGAGAGAAGTCACGCGAGTTCGGACTCGCAACCTACACAAGTATATAAGAAATGGGTGTGTACTAACAACAATGTACCGACGAGTAACCTACTAAAAAAAGTAACTAACTAGAAAATTAATACCCCTTAAACTCTAATCGAACCTCCTCAAACTACAACTTTCATAAAAATTAATCCAACCTAGCAATTCTACAATACACAGCTGACATGTCCAACAATCTCACAGTTCTATAACCATAATTCAATAATTTAGGGAATCAAATAAGCAAACCACAAATTCAAGTAGTTTAGTAACATGCAACAAGTACATAAATCTCAAATATCAAACAAGTCACACATGCATTAAATACCTCAAGTCACAATAATCTCTTGTTGAGCCCATTTCATATTGGCTTTATAACCATTGCCGGAAATGAACTCTGCATATTAACACTCATCGAAAACTACCTCGACCAAATCACATTTGATGATAATGACCACACCACAATAATTATCATTTGGATCATCACAGTGTTCATCTTTCAATGGACATAATAAATATCACACCACATGGAAAAAACAATGAATTACACAATTCAAGTCCACGGTCATGCTTTCAAGCATTTCATCAATCAGTCAATAAGGGTTACATTAAGGCAATTGACGTCATGATGTTCAAAACATAAACTTTTTTGTTTCAACCCTTTTTTATCTATTTAGATGTATCAAGTGGACAATTTAAACCCTGCACCCCATCCCCATTACTCATAACACACAATCAACGAAGGAAATATACAAATTCAACTAGAATACAAGGTATAGGAAACCACTTACCTTGAAACGATCAACAATCACTTCAAGAGCTTAGTCTTTCCATTCCGAACCACTTCTAAAGTCACACAATCTAAATAATCAACTATTAAAAATCCTCTACTGTAAATCACAATACCCACACTAATTCTCTTGAAAAATGGGTCAATCCTCACAAACCCTAATTTGAAAAATAAGGTTTGAATTTGGAAAATAATACCTCGAAATATTACTCAAATGTTTAGGAACTCACTAGAGAAAACCGTTTCGAAAAACGGATAAAAATCACTTCAAAATCACCATAGTAGTTAAGAACATGAGTTCATGAAAAACATCCACAGTCACCAATCAAAATCTCATATTTTGGTGTCAAAACTTTTAATTAATTAATCAATCAAAATGAAGGTTTAATTAGGACAAAGAAGGCTTACCCAAATGATCTAGTACTGAAAATCCCTTCAAAAATCGCCATCAAGGTCTCCCCAAGCTCAAAATTCATGAAATAGGGCTTAAACCCCGATATTGCAAGCCAACACCCTCTCTGATGTCACAAAAGCGGCCAGAGGTTCGCTTGAGCAAACCCTACTAAAACGTGGGAATTCCAAAAGCAACAACTCCTTCTCAATAGTGAAGGTCTCTTAAGCGAAGGTGTCTCCAGTAAAGGTCAACATGGGTTGATCCTTCGCAAAAATGAACCTCGCAAAAGAGAGCCAACTTTCACAAAAGCGGAAGTGAACCAAAACTCAGATATCATAAAATCACCCAACTCTTGAAAAAACAAATTGGCCTTTGAGATTCATCAAAAAACCGTGAACACAAACTACATATGCAAATCGATTATACTCGACACTGTCACGCCTCGAGATACCCCCGAGATGCGGACACGGAACGTAGGACCACAAGTGATCCCAAGCTAACCCTGCTGGCATGATCATGAGCATACTAAAGAATATAAACTGTTGCGGGAGCTAAATCATACTTAAATGAAAAGATTAGGAATACCCATATGCTAAATCTGAGATATATGAAAAATGATGAGTTTAATACAAAGAAAATATCAACTCAACGGTAAGCTGAAACTAACTATGTCTGAAATAAGCCTCTAAAGTGGAATAGAAATACTGGGACAAGCCCCAACTAAATCTAGCAAAAACTGAAACTAAATGACTGAAGATTGACATTAAACTCATGACTGTTGTCCCCGGAGAATGAGGACTCACCACTGAATCTACTGAACTGGAGATCGGGAAATTGATCTATGTGTGATATTGATGCTGAGAACCTTAAACTACATCACAAGAAGATGTAGCGCACGTATGCGTCAGTACTTGAAAGGTACTGAGCATGTAGGATAGAGTAAAGCTAAAATGAAACATAAGTGAACAAGCACAAAAGCAAGTATAATAATCTGAACATGATATGTTAATTTTTTATCTAACGGGATGCAATGACCAATTTATAATATGCTGAAACTGAATATTAAATATACTGATAAATGGTCAATGCAGAGAGTCTGACTGAACTATGGGAGCTACTAATGACCGACAATAAAATCACATAACCTAAATGTTGAGTCCGATGTATACGCCCCATCGAGAGGACCCAATATACCCTGCCAAAGGTATAAAGGCATGCTGGCGTGATCACTAAATTGATTTCCCACAGAGGGGACTTACATCCTACTTGACTAGTAGTTCTGGGACTAATTGGGTACGCTGAACCCTAGTCCAACTTGGTATTATGATACTCCCATTGATTTATGTAGTTAACTGATTATGTCTGAATTTCTACAAAATACTGGATATCTCAAAACTGAACATGCAAACTGAGAATGCAATATTTAATCTGATAATGATGCATTAATAACTGAGGCATGTATATCTGAAATTACTGAAATATCTGGCCTAGCATGTGTAATTAAAGAACTAAAGAAATACAAAGCTAGGATTCTAAAATTCATGCGATAATTTGAGTAATAACATGATAATCTGATTTGGAACGTATACTTTAACTAAATCATGAAGTTCTGTTGTAATTCTAGGAACCCTAGGTTTAATCATGATAAGACAATCAAGAACTGACTAAAAACTAGGGACCCAATGAGTGAAAGCAACCCACTAGTGAAATCCCACATACCTGGTGATGAACTTCACAAAAAATACTTAGATTTCGTGGCTGGAACTGCTGGAAACTTGATGCTTTCTTGAACTAGGGTTCTTGAGCTTTTTCTCCTTTTTTGCTTCTAATTTTCTAACTTTTGATTAATGATTTGACTTAGGTAAGTTTTAGTTATATTTCTAGGCTTAAACTGACTAAAATCTGATGATTTAGGGTCAAAACGACATATCTTAGAGTTTAAATGAAGTGGTAAAAGACCAAAAGACCCCTGGGTAAGTTGCTGTTGGACCAAACGACGACCAGGACTAACGGTCCATCGTCTGGTCCGTATGTTGGACCTGTTCGTTAGGCCTTTACTAAAATGGGAATAACGTTTTACTCAAAGCTCTGATATTAGCAAGGTTGGTGGATATGGAAAGATAATTCAATTATCTATCTGTGGGTAGGTCATGGATACCTAATTCATCTTTTGCTAAGAATTGTGACCTTTTGAAGTTGACCCAACTGCATTTCCCCCTTAACTGTCTATTAATTCCCACCTACGGTCAAACCTACGGACCGTGGGTCCACCTACAGACCGTGATGGTCATCCGTGGCTCTTGTCAGAGAGTGCGTAAATGGGAGTGTCGATAGATGGTCATGAACTACGGACCGTAGTTTGACATATGGACCGTAGGTCCTTCCGTCGATCAGGACTTAACCATATTTTCCTGGGTTGAGATTTTGGGGGTTTCTGACCCCATTGACGGATGTGTAGGACGGAACGTGGTTCAGTCTACGGTCTGTCGATGTCCCCATTGGTTGCACCTGCAGATTATTTTTGAAAAGCTGGTTTTTGGTCTGTTTTGGATGTGAGGTGTTACATTATCTCCCTCTTGGGAACATTTGTCCTCGAATGAATACTAAAGTAGCTGGAATAGAGGGAGAGAGCTACAAACCTTACTACTAAACACTGAGAACTGAGTTTCTGACTGAATTGAGTTCCGAGAACATGCAAATACGCTGAAAATTCAAGTACAAACTGATGGAACATGATTCTAAGACTGAATTCACGCATGAATGGCTGGAAAACTAAAGAGGAACTATTACCTCAAGCTGGAGTGGAATCATAAGGAAAGAGGTGAGGATACTTGACTTTTAAGGCTGCTTCTGCTTCCCAAGTAGCTCCCTCTACGGACTGACTCCTCCTCCAAACCTTTAGTGAAGTGACTTCTTTGTTTCTCAACCTTCTAGCCTGCCGGTCAAGAATCTCAACTGGTACATCCTCATAATAAAGTCTATCTTTAACCGCCACACTCTCTAATAGCACTACAAAGGCTGGATCAACCACACACTTATTCAAGAGTGAGATGTGGAAGACCGGATGCACTACTGCTAATTCTGCTGGCAACTCTAACTCATATGCCACCTTGCCAACCCTTTTAAAGATCTTATAAGGGCCTACATATCTAGGAATGATCTTCCCTTTCTTTCCAAATCTCATCACCCCTTTCGTAGGTGAGACTTTCAGAAAAACCCAATCATCAACTTAGAACTCAAGTTCCCTTCTCCTTACATCTGCATAAGATTTTTGACGACTTTGGGTTTTCTTAAGTCTACCTCTAATGAGTTGCACTTTCTCCATAGAATAAAGGACTGAATCTGTCCCTATCAAAGCTGCTTCACCTACTTCAAACTAACCTACAGGACATCTACATCTATGCCTATATAAAGCCTCATAATGGGCCATCTGAATGCTGGAATGATAGTTATTGTTGTAGGCAAACTCAATCAGAGGAAGGTGATCATCCCAACTACCTTTGAAATCGATAACACAAGCTCTCAACATGTCCTCTAGGGTCTGAATAGTACACTCTGCCTGTCTATACGTCTGCGAATGAAATGTTGTGCTAAGGTTAACTTGAGTACCAAAACCCTTCTGAAACGACTTCCAGAAATGAGAGGTAAACTGAGGACCTCTATCTGAGATAATAGACAAAGGAACCCCATACAACCTCACAATTTCATTAATTAAAGCTTTGCACAATCCTCTGCCGAATCTGTAGTCTTGACCGCAAAAAAATGAGAAGATTTAGTATCTTATCAACTATCACCCAAATGGAGTCATGATGTCTGCGAGTACGCGATAACCCTATGATGAAATCCATATTGATTACTTCCCACTTCCAAGTAGGAATGTCGATCTCTTGAGTCATAACCCCTGTTTTCTGATGTTCTACTTTGACTTGCTGACAATTGGGGCACTTACTCACAAAATCTGCTATATCCCTTTTCATACCATTCCACCAATAGACTTTCCATAAATCGTGGTACATCTTAGTGGCACCTGGATGAATAGAATACCTGGAGTTATGGGCTTCTGAAAGAATATGTTGTCTCAACTCGCCCACATTAGGAACACACAATCTACCCTGGTAGCAAAGTACACTATCTCCCCCTTGGGAGAAAACCTCCACTCTCTGATTGTGGAATGCACCTTTTAGTTCAAGCAAGATTGGATCACTGTCTTGCTTTTCCTTAACCTCCACTACCAAAGAAGATTCTACCCCATTTTGAACTGTTACACCATTTTCTGATATGCTCATAAGGCGAACTCCCAAGCGAGCAAGCTTGTGAACATCCTTCACTAGCTCCTTTCTTTATTCCCCAACATGGGCTACACTACCCATAGATAGTCTACTAAGAGCGTCTGCTACTACATTCGCCTTACCAGGATGATAATGCACACTCATATCATAATCCTTAAGGAACTCAAGTCATCTCCTCTGGCGAAGATTCACTCTTTCTGGGTGAACACATATTGAAGACTCTTATGGTTAGTGAACACATCTACATGAACACCATACAAGTAGTGTCTCCAGATCTTGAGTGCAAACACCACTGCTGCAAGCTCGAGGTCATGAGTTGGATAGTTTTTTCTCATTAACCTTAAGTTGTCTAGAAGCATATGCTATAACCTTATCTCGCTGCATTAATACACAACCAAGGCCAACTAAGGATGCGTCGCAATAGATCACATAACCATATGACCCCTCTGGTAGAGTCAAAACAGGAGCTGTAGTCAATCTAGCTTTCAACTCTGCAAAAATTTTCTCACAATCATCTGACCATTGAAACTTGACCCTCTTCTGCATCAACCTAGTCAATGGTGAGGCTATGGATGAAAATCCTTCCACGAACCTTCTGTAATAACCCACTAGACCTAAGAAACTTCTGATATCTGTCTCATAGGTAGGTTTGGGCCATTGTTGCACTGCTTCTATCTTCCGTGAATCCACTTGGATCCCTTCGCTAGATACAATGTGACCAAGGAAAGCAACGGATTTCAACCAGAACTCACATTTGCTAAACATAGCGAATAAATAGCGATCTTTGAGAGTCTGTAGAACAACTCTCAAATGACTTGCATGTTCTTCCTCATTCCTAGAGTGAATGGGGATATCATCAATGAAGACGATAACGAACAAGTCCAAGTACTGTTTGAACACTCTGTTCATCAAATCCATGAAAGCTGCAGGAGCATTTGTTAGTCCAAATTACATAACTACAAATTCATAATGACCATACCTAGTTCTGAAGGTTGTTTTCGGAATGTCACTATCTCTGCCTCTGAGCTGATGATAACCTGATCTGAGGTCTATCTTTGAGAAATGGATAGCACCCTGAAGTTGGTCAAACAATTCATCAATCCTGGGGATGGGATACTTATTCTTGATTGTGACCTTGTTCAACTGTCTATAGTCAATGCACATTCTGAGAGAACCGTCTTTCTTTTTTATGAACAACACTGGTGCACCCCATGGTGAAATGATAGGTCTGATGAAACCCTTATCTAGAAGGTCTTTCAACTGCTCTTTCAATTCCTTAAGCTCTGCTGGAGCCATTCTATAAGTAGGAATAGAAATAGGCTGGGTATCTGTAAGGAGATCAATTCCAAAGTCGATTTCCCTTTCGGGAGGAACTCCGGGAAGATCTCCTGGAAACACTTCTGGAAATTCACTAACTACTGGAACAGACTCAAGAGTTGGGGTTTCAGATCTAGAATCCTTAACCCGAACTAGATGATAGAAATAACCCTTAGAGATCATCTTTCTGGCCTTACGGTAAGAAATAAATCGACCCATAGGCGCTAAGCTACTACCCTAACATTCTAAGATTGGTTCGTCTGGAAACTGAAAACGAACAATCCTAGTTCTACAATCGACTGAGGCATAACATGAATGTAACAAATCCATGCCTAGAATCACATCGAAGTCTACCACTTCTAACTCTACTAGATCTGCTGAGGTGAATTTTTGAGAGACTGTGACAAGGAAATTTCTGTATACCCATCTAGCTATAATTGGGTCACCGACTGGAGTAGAGACTGAGAAAGGTTCTAAGAGAGTTTCTGTACTTACGCTGAATTGGACTGCTATGTAAGGAGTTACAAAAGAAAGAGTATCCCCTGGATCTAACAATGCATAAACATCAAGGTCAAAGACTCGTAACATACCAGTGACTATATCAGGAGAACCTTCTTGATCCTGGCGAGCCTGAAAAGCATACAACTTGTTCTGGCGCTGACCGCCACCTGTACCAGATGAGTTACCCTGCTGAGTCGGGCGATTTGCTAGTGCTAATGAAATTATAGACTGAGCTCTGCCATTTCCACCTCCTTGAACCTGTTTAGAAGTACAATCCCTCAACCTGTTACCAGACTGACCGCACCCAAAACATCCTTCTTTTCTTGCAAGACACTCGCACAGATGGTTCTTACCATACTTAGGGCAAGCGGGGTAAGTCTTGGTGCCTGAAACACTTCCCAGCAACTTAGAGACTGGTGCTCTAACCTTCTGGTCAAACATGTTCTTGGAGGATGGAAAACTAGCTGATGAAGGGGCTGGAGATGAGAACTTCTGCTGAATCTGCGAGCGATTTCCACCACCTGATTTCTACTAAGAATAGTCATATTTCCCAATCCTAGCCTTCTTATTCTCTTTGGCATGTTCTCTAAGTTTATCACCCTCAACCTGCTGAGCATGAGCCATAATCCTAGAGATGTTCATATCTCCCAGTAACATAGCACTTCTGCACTCTGTTTTCACTAAATCCAACACTCCATACAAGAACATATTCATCTGATCCCTGGAGTCAACAACCATGTGAGGAGCATACCTGGAGAGTTGGTTAAACTTCAGCCCATACTCTTGGACTATCATATTTTCCTGCCTCAAGTTCATGAATTCTTCAGAATTTGCTTCGCTTAACTGTATTGGGAAAAACCTACCGAGAAAAGTCTCACTAAAGCACTCCCAAGTAATAAGAGCTGCATTTTCACCCATATTCTCCTTCCACTGAGTGTACCAGATATGAGCCACGTTGTTCAGCTGGTATGACGCCAACTCAACCCGATTATTCCCAGTAACCTGCATCACCTCAAAGATCTTCTTGATTTCTTCCAAGAAGTTCTGAGGATCCTCATTAGTCTGCGATCCTAAGAACTCGGGCGGATTTATTCTAACAAAGTCACGGACCCTTGCTGCTGCTAATCCCCCATTTTCATTCACAGGAGCATGAACCCGATTATTCTGGTGGGTCATACTCTGAGCCAACATCTGTATGGCATTCCTGAACTCAGCATTGGAGACTTTTTGATCTGGGACTGGAGGAGCTGTGTTTGCATTCCTGGCATTCGCATTCCTATTGTTACCTCTACGAGGAGGAATGATCTAAAATGTAGAACGTCAAGTTAGAATGGGATTAGATCATACCTTACGCACGGTAAGAGTAACAACAAAGTGATGTTTTCCTAAAATACTTCATAATCTCCCTTTCATTAGATGTGGTGCACTTCACACCCATGAAAAAGACTCTACATAGTGCGGATTTTCAGACATCCTATGACTCTTGAACCTAGTTCTCAAATACCAAGTTTTGTCACGCCCTGAGCTACCACCGAGATGCGGACACGGAACCTAGGACCACAAGTGATCCCAAGATAACCCTGCTGGCATGATCATGAGCATACTAAAGAATATAAACTGTTGCGGAAGCTAAATCATACTTAAATGAAAAGATGGGGAATACCCATATGCTAAATCTGTGATATATGAAAAATCATGAGTTTAATACAAAGAAAATATCAACTCAACAGTAATTTGAAACTAACTATGTTTGAAATAAGCCTCTAAAATGGACTAGAAATACTGGGACAAGCCCCAGCTAAATCTAGTAAAAGCTGAAACTAAATGACTGAAGATTTAAATTAAACTCATGACTGTTGTCCTCGGAGAATGAGGACTCACCACTGAATCTACTGAACTGGAGATCGAGAAATCAATCTATGCGTGATCTGGATGCTGAGAACCTGAACCTACATCACGAGAAGATGTAGCGCACATATGCGTCAGTATTTGAAAGGTACTGAACATGTAGGATAGAGTAAAGCTGAAATAAAACATAATTGAACAAGCACAAAAGCAAGTATAATAATCTGAACATGATATGTTGATTTCTGAGCTAACTAGATGCAATGACCAATTTATAACATGCTGAAACTGAATACTGAATATACTGATAAATGATCAATGCAAATAGTCTGACTGAACTGTGGGAGCTACTAATAATCGACAATAAAACCATATGAGCTAAATGTGGAGTCCGATGTATATGCCCCATCGAGAGGACCCAATATACCCTGCCAAAGGTATAAAGGTATGCTGGCATGATCACTAAACTGATTGCCCACAGAGGGGGCTTACAACCTACTTGGCTAGTAGTTCTGGACTAATTGGGTACACTGAACCCTAGTCCAACTCGGTATTATGCTACTCCCATTGATTTATGTAGTTAACTGATTATGTCTGAGTTTCTGTAATATACTAGATAGTTCAAAACTGAACATACAAACTGAGAATGCAGCATTTAATCTGATAATGATGCATTAATAACTGAGGCATGTATATCTGAAATAACTGAAATATCTGACCTAGCATGTGTAATTCAAGAACTAAAGAAATACAAAGTTAGGATTCTGAAATTCATGCGATAATATAAGTAATAACATGATAATCTGATTTGGAACGTATACTTTAACTAAATCATGAAGTTCTGCTGTAATTCTAGGAACCCTAGGTTTAATCATGATAAGACAATCAAGAACTGACTGAAAAAACTAGGGACCCAATGGGTGAAAGCAACCCACTAGTGAAATCCCACATACCTGGTGATGAACTTCACGGAAAAGTACTTAGATTTCGTGGCTGGAAGTGCTGGAAACTTGATGCTTTCTTGAACTATGGTTCTTGAGCTTTTTCTCCTTTCTTGCTTCTAATTTTCTAACTTCTGATTAATGATTTGACTTAGGTAAGTTATAGTTATGTTTCTAGGCTTAAACTGACTAAAATATGATGATTTAGGGTCAAAACGACGTATCTTAGAGTTTAAACAAAGTGGGAAAAGACCAAAAGACCCTTGGGTAAGTTGCAGTCGGACCAAACGACGACCAGGACTGACGGTCCGTCGTTCCATCGAAGGTCCCTCATTTGGTCCGTAGGTTGGGCCTGTTCGACAGGCCTTTACTAAAACGGGCATAACTTTTTACTCGGAGCTCTGATTTTAGCAAAGTTGGTGGATATGAAAAGATAATTCAATTATCTATCTGTGGGTAGGTCATGGGACACCTAATATATTTTGTGATAAGAGTTATGACCTTTTGAAGTTGACCCAACTGCATTTCCCCCTTAACTGTCGGCTAATTCCCACCTACGGACCGTGCTGGTCATCCATGGCTCTTGTCAGAGAGTGGGTGAATGGGGTGTCGATCGACGGTCATGGAATACGGACCGTAGTCTGACCTACGGACCGTAGGTTCGTCCGTCGATCAGGACTTAACCATATTTTCTTGGGCTAAGATTTTGGGGGTTTCTGACCCCATTGACGGATGTGTAGGACGGACAATGGGTCAGTCTACGGTACGTCGATGGCCCCATTGGTTGCACCTGCATATTTTTTTAAAAAAGTTGGTTGTTGGTTTGTTTTGGATACGGGGTGTTACAGACACTCTGGACTCAATGGAATATTGAAAACATGAATATGAGGTGTACCTGACCCAACATTCGTGAAAATCACAAGAAGCTAATTCTTAGCTTAAAAAGGTAAAACAAGTTTGGTACCCCTCATAAAATCAACTAAGACCTCACCTACGCCTAAAATCATCCTATAAATCCAATAAATGTCATACCTATATTTTTTGGGGTGATGAACCTCTGCTAATTATTTTGACAAACATGTATTTTGTAGGGTTGTAACCTCCGTAATTTGTGACAAAATAATTAAGATTAATTCATATTTTATGTAATTAGATTACAAATAATATAAAGGTAAAATGAACAAGTATTTCCTAGACTATGACCTAAATTTTAGAGAAACACATTAACTAAATTAAGGTCATTTTACCCGCCTAAACTTTTTTTTGTAATTTTAAGCACCTTTTGTCTTACATGGCATATTCCGTGACTCCACCCAATTGAGGCGCGTGAAAGATATTTGGATGCCGCGTAAGCCAAAAAAGAGATAGTGAGTTATGTGAACTCATGCTCGTCCCCAATTTGGTGCTCAATACTACTCAAAGAATATACTGGCTCTTATGTTTTTAAAATATACTTCTTCTCTGATTGAGATTAGTGCTCAAAACTTAGCTCAAAGGCTATCTTGGAAATCTCAATTTCCTTGATTGCTTCATTTTAGAAGCTATAACTCTTTTCTTAAAACTAGCCCGAAGGCTCTTTAGAAATCTTAGTTTCCATTCTTGTTAAAATGTAAAAATGTTTCTTTTAAACCTCTTTGGGATACATAGTCCAAATATACTTCTTTGAAGAAAGAACTTCAACTTTACTATATACTGAATTCAACTCTTATGTCTTAAAACAAAGTCAAAACATTGATAAAGACTCTGAAAACTTTTAGGAACTTTGTTTTGACTTGCTTCTTAACTTCTAGACTTGACTCTTAACTTCTTTGATTTTGATCTAGACTTTTTTGGAATTGTATAATGGATTCAAGGTTCATGATCTCATGTTTATGAATGATTTTATGATATTTAGATGTAACTTAGAGTGTTGGAATTGACTAAGAAACATAGCTACATCACTTAGGAACCAGTGCAAAAAGGTGGGGAAAGAATGGGGAGAACGGGCATCCTTAGCGCTCTGAGAGACGCGAGGCACCAGACCTCAAGTTCAGAGAACTTTTTGTGGCGTTCTGGATGGCGCGACACGCTAGAGGCTAAAGTTCAGAGGAACTTTTGTGGTGCTTTGGAATGCGCAGCGCCCCTGCCCTTGCCTAGAAAACCTCTGACTTTTCTCATTCGTTTTTTATCTCTAAACCCTCCAAACTTCCATGGTTCTTTCCCCAAACACTTAGGATAATTAGAACTATCAGTATACACTAGATTCAACCAAAAATTACCCGGAAACATGAATCAAATCATCAAGAAACTTCAACTAAATAACCCACAAGAATTCAAACGAATTACATCAAGAACTCAAATGATTTTTTTTCAAAACAAACATTATTTCGCTGAACTGAAGCATCATTGGCGCGTGGGTGAACTAACCCAACTATGTGTGATCTCACATGGCTTGTAGGGATCACCCCATGAATTCCACTCACAAAACTTGAACGTCCTTGGTGATTTCTTGATTTCTCTCCTCTTTTCTCTTCTTTTCTCTCTTCGCCAAGCCCTAGCATAAGTTCTATGTTTCTAAACTGAACAAAGGCTTGGTTTTACCCCAATTAATTCCTAAAAATTGATTAATTTAATTAGGTAAGAAAAATATAACTTTGCCCTTCCCAAATCCGGATTGGGCTTTCCTTAATCCAACAGCCCAATTTACGAAAGACATAACTCATTCCTCCGTACTCAAAAGCGCGCAAACTCAGTGGAGTTGGATAGGTTATTCTCAGGGTTTTCCAACCATATCTAGAACTATCCCTAAATAATCCTGAGGTAGGAATTATGATCGTTTGAAGTTGACCAAAAACTCACTTTTTAACTTACTTAAAATTTCAAGATTTTCTTACTCTTTCCAAAAATAAGTATTTTTAGATTTAAAACTCTTTTCTAGTTCTTTCTAGTTGCGAGATGTTACATACGTATAGAGTTCAATGTAATTTTTTTATTAAAAAATATAAATATGAGATCGATGGTTTATAAAGACACCCATACAGAGGTAGAGAAGACGATGGTTTTTGGTGATACCTTGAAGTTTAATTTTTCTCTTGTTCTTCTTTTTTCGATTCTTTTTTCATACAAGTAGTAAATCTTGTTCTAAGTTTTGTATAAATTTTTTTGTTATCAATAAAAAAGTTGAAAGCTCATTATTCCTTTGAGGTTTTATTCATCATTTATTTCCTCTTACAAAGTACAAAGTTCAATAATCTCAAATATTAATACAAAGTTACAGTAAAATATGAAAAAGAATATTAATTTGACCCATTAAATCCGACTAACCTCTTAAGAGGCAAGGGTTGGATCAACTAGTATTTTCTCCTAGAACCCCAACCCCTAAACCAGACCTAAGTGTAACTCAGCCTGTCCTAGAATCGAGACCGTTAAGGTTGACCTTTAATAGACCAAGTTGGACCCAACCAGCCCAGTAGTTAGGTTGAGCTAAAATTATCAACTTTTTTTTAATTAATCATCCAAAGCCTACTAATTCAGATTTGCCTAAGCTTATTAGGAATGATTAAAGGAATCTCTCTCAAAAAGCTCTTCATATTAAGAGTTTGATTAAAAGAATTCTATATAAGAACTGAGTTAACTCTTGGACTAACTACATGTAGCTCGAAGGGCACTAATGATTACAATTGAGTAGGAAAGGGTGCATAACCTTCTACCAAACGATACATGAACAAGAAATACAGAGTAATGAAAAATTCATTTATATATTGGGATAAGTCATCCAAAGCACCTTTAACGTGATAAATATATTTCAATTATGACCCAACTATGCATAAATTTTTCAAAGCCTTACATGATTAAGAATATTTCTATTTTTTATAGGTAATACTTTCTCGTTAATTTACATTATACGACTTTGTTGACACATCAATAAGTTTCAACCTAAAAAGTTATTAGTGGATCCGATGACCATTTATCACATACTTAAATTATGAGATGTAAATCAAAGACAATATTGTTGTATCATCAACTTCTTTGACATGTATAGAGAGAATCAGATTAATTACCTTTTGTTTTATTTTAAAAATACTATTTAGGCTGGTTTTAAGTTTCGCCACTTAATTGTGAAGAAAAATCAAGAAAACTTATTCTTAAAGGATAAAAACAGTAAATCGATTGAAAATATTTAAGGGGGTTCGGGGGTCCTTATGAGCACTTCAAGAAGGGTTTTAAGGCACTTGAAATGCCTGCTAATACGCGTTTATCCTGTAACTAATTTATTTGGCCAAAATAATTTTTACTTTATTTGAATTGAAAAAAATATTTAGAATCTTTTGAAATGGAAATATTGACTTACTATCTAAATGAGATACTCGTCAAAATTATTCTTTTAAGTATTTTTTAGAATCCTTTGAAAGGGAAATATTGACTTACTATCTAAATGAGATACTCCTCAAAATTATTCTTTTAAGTCTTTTAGAAAGATGATCGACTTAGTTAGGTTGTAAAAACGGAATGAGTGTCTACGGGGATATGAATTTTTCAACCTTAAAATTAACGATGAATACTAACAAGCAAAAATAACCACGATAACGTAAAAAGGGAAAGATAGTTAGGCCCAAATCTGGTTTCTGTCCGCTTGGGCCAATATTTGGGCCAATTTCGTTTTTCACCTGTCCTAAACTAACATAAAAACTGAATTTCTTTTGGGCTTTAGGCCTATTTCACCTGTCCTAAGACTAGAATATGATGCTAAAATGAATAGGCCTCTTGGCCTAATTACAACATAAGCAAAGCTGAAAATTTTGGTGGGCTTTTAGGCCCTATCTCTGCTGCATTTATACACAATATACAGCTGATGTATATTCGGCTCTCTTCCCTTGTATCGCAGCTTACTTTTCAACTTTATTGGGATCGACGAGACAGACTAAAACGTAGACTCGAGGATAAGCGAAGAGGGGATCCAAAATGGACTCGAAGGAATTCAAAGTGAACTCGGATGATGATGTTCATGCACAAAAGGAGAAAGAAGTTAATAACTAATCATGACAAGATTTTACAAAAATATTAAACAATTTATTTGGATGCAGCAACAATCTTTTCAAAAGGGCAGAAATCTCAACCAAAAGAATAATTCGACTTCACCCCATATTTAAATTGGAGAGCCTTTTCATTTCAGCAAGTTCTAAATCTAAATTTGTTCAATAGAGTGAAAATTGTAGCCTACTACTCTTAGCAACCAAACTAATACATTAAATTAAGGCGGAAGTTGGAGGAATAGCCATATTAACAAAATAATTGGCTAAAAGTTATACTTGAACAGTAAATCAGATTTTTGCTCCAACTTTACTCAAAACACTTAAAGAGATCACATAAGGAAAGACTAATACGCCATCACACATATTTTAGAAGCACTAAAACACTAATCCCAAAACCATACTAAGCATAAAATCAATCTAAGATGGCATAACGAGTAGTTGAAATTCAAATAGATTTGAAAGGAAAAAACTTTGGACAGGCCACAAGCTTAAAAAAATAACAAGCCACATGAGTATATGCAGAAACCAGGAATAAGATTAGCCTTATATTGAATACACACACATTTTTCGAATTAAGACTAAGAAGATTCGCAGATATAGAACTCATTTCGAAGCAACACCCACTGAAATGAACTCAAAACAATGCCCAGAGAGGTTACCAACAACTTAGAACTTGAACGAATATCAACTATGAAGAAGTACAAACATGGACACCATCATGTCAAAGAAGAAATACTAGACAAAAAAAAAAAAAAGAAAGAAAATACAACAGTAGTTCTAGATAGAGAAATCGCACCATTGCATTTGACATTTCTTAGATGCATAAACACGAATTCAGACGCCTAGTATCGAACAGATACAAGGGGGTAAATCCAAAAATAAACATTAATCTTTATGGATGATTCACACAAGTAACTGGGATATAATCAAATAATTTAAGCAGATTTGTGACTATAACAGTAAAATACTAACAAAATAAATAGAGGAACATTGCTCTAGATAATACTCATCAACCAAATTCTAATCCATAGAGACATAAAACAAAACTAAGAACACATAGAAGAACAACAAATTAACAAAGAAAAGAAAAAATTTACCTCCTTTTGGGCAGCGATTGACACGAAACGAGCTAGAGTAGTACTTTCCAGAACCACAAGAGAGGTTCCGGTGGATTCTCGTAGACAGTGAACGAGAAAGAAAACTCAAAGAGCCAGCACTCAAATTCCCATTTCACGTGTATTCACTATGTATATAAACGTTGCTTCTCCGTAAATAGGCTATATTTCCAACCCTCTTTCTCTGTTTTCTCTCCCAATGTCAGCTATCTCTAACTTAAAATTTTTCCAACCCCTTTCCTCTGTTTTTTACTAAACTTTTCTCCAACCCCAACACAATGAATAAGAAAGGGTATTTATAGAAGAGAAGTTTATATGGTTCGTTGAGGAGGAAAACGGCATGGATTCAAAATTCAAAATTCAAAAAATCATGAGAATAAGGCATCAGCTTCAATAAACAATAGTGCAATTCTTCAACGGATTTGAAGGAGGATGTTGATTTTGGAGAAAAGGACGAAGCAAACACGATATTGTTCCACCGGATTCGAGTTCTGGACTCGGGTTTGATTCTGGGCTGAGTTTTCTGCTACAGGACTGCTTCTGGGTTTCGTTTCCTGCTGGAAGAAAAAGAATAATGAAGCGTATATGGGTGGGGTCGCATTTGTTGTATTGTGTTTTGGTAAATGAAATGTGAGTCCGGAGCCTAAAGTATAAAATATTAATAAAAATTTTAAAACGGTATATAAAATTATATATTAACCAAAACTGTAAAATTATTGTATCAACAGCTATTTACTCCTCCGGAAAAAGCAAAATCGCTGTCTCTACAGCGATTTTGCAAAATGTGATTTTTTTTTTAAAAAAAATGAAATCGCTGCCTCTGCATCGATTTTGCAAAATGTGATTTGTTTTAAAAAAAAAATGAAATCGCTACCTAGGCAGCGATTTTAATTTTTTTTTTAAAAAAATCGTTGCCTAGGCAGCGATTTTATATTTTGTAAAAAAATAATATATATTTTTTTTAAATAAGGAAAATCGCTGCCAAGGCAGATATTTTCAAAAAAAAAATTATTTTTTAAATATGGAAATCAATTTTTTTTTTTAAATGTTAAATCGCTGCCTTGGCAGCGCTTTTATAATTTTTTTTTTAAATCGCTGCCTCGACAGCGATTTAACATTTTTAATTTTTTTTTTATTTAAATATAAATGATGTTTGAGTTCAAATAGAATTCTAAATTCAAATAATTAAATTTGAACTCAAACATCATTTTTATTTAAAAAAAAATTTTTTTTAAAAAAAAAACTGAAATCGCTGCCTAGGCAGTGATTTCCATATTTTAACAATTTTTTTTTTCTAAAATCGCTGTCTAGGCAACGATTTTGTAAAAAAAATCTTTTTTTTTTGAAAATCGCTGCCTTGGAAGCGATTTTCCTTATTTAAAAAAAAAATAAAAAAAATTTAATTTTAAAATCGCTACCTAGGTAGCAATTTCATTTTTATTTAAAAAAAATTCACATTTTGCAAAATCGCTGCAGAGGCAGCGATTTTGCTTTTTCCGGTGGAGTAAATCGCTGTTGATGCAGCGATTTTGCCGTTTTGGTTAATATAAAATTTTATATACCGTTTTGGAATTTTTGTTAATATTTTGTACCCTTTAGGCTCCGAACTCAAGGAAATGGGCTGGGTCTTTGGTATTGTGCTGGGTAAATCACATAAATATGTTATATTATAAAAATATTTACCATCTATGTCAACATATTTTTTAAACTAAATATAATATTTTTTTGAATTAAAAAAATTGTACAGTGATTCTTCTTTTAACTCTTTTGCTTCTTGTCTCTTTCTTTCTTTTCTCTTCTGCTTTTTCGTCGCTTTCTCTTTTTTGCTACTCTTCTACTTCTTGGTCTCTTTCTCTGGCTTTATTTATCTTCCTCCTCTTCTTCTTTTTTTCATTCTTCTTATTCTTTGAATTTTTCATCTAAATAACCATCCTCAAATCAATTTATGCCCATATATCACTATTTTTATCAAAAAATTAGATGAAAGGAGGAATAAAAAGACTGAAAACTTGTACAAATCACATTTTAAGCAGAAAATTTAAATCATTAAAATTACAGAAGCAAGATTTCACCATTGATGGTCATTATAAAGCTTCAAATTTTGAATTCATCACTTGAATTTTATGAAATTGTGATTAGTTTGGATAGGTAGTTCCTACAAATAATTGAAAATATCGTTTGGAGTTTATATCTCAATTTAAGAGGGTTTGGTTAAATTTATAATTAATTTTAGGAGAAATATTAGCTTAAAATTCAAAAAAGTGAAGTTTATGGAACTATATCGCAATTGTATTAAAATTGTATTAGATATGTTTTATAATTGTATTAAAATCATGAACAATACATTTATAATACATATTACAAACTTCACTCCTTTTTTATAGTGATATCAACCAAAATAATTTAAGTAAAAAACTTGGAATACATTTATAACATAGGCACAATATATATTGCGAACATCATTCATGTTCTTAAAGATACAAGCCAAAGTAATTTACAAGACAGTTATAATACATAATTTATCCATGTATAATACAAGTTTAACACAATCTATAAATTATTGTCTTGTCTTTCGTTAGTTACGTTTTTCAGTGTGAATTTTTTCTTTTAATTTGACTTTAATATTGTGTAATACACTTTTAATGCAAATTTAATTCATTTTGTAGTTTGTTATTTGTTACAATTAGATTACTGTTTAATTCATTATTGATATAAGCTTAATTCACTCTATAGATCATTGTTTGGTGTTTCATTAGTTACATTTTTTTTTATCCATGCATAATTCTCTATTCTAATTCAATTTTAATATTTGTGTAATGCACTTTTAATACAAGTTAATTCATTTTGTTTTTTATTGGTTGATTTGTTATGATTGAATTACTTGTTTAATTCATTACTAATATGTGTTATTCAATTTAAAATTGCATAATGCTCTTTCATTGGCTACATTAATTTTGCATTTATGTTTAATTCGCTTCTAATTCAACTTTAATATGAGTGTAATACATTTTTAATTCAAGTTTAATTCATTTGGCAGTTTATTATGTCACTTCATTTGTTACGATTAGATTACTTTTATAATTAATTATTGATACAAGTTTTATGTAATTTACGAATTAAAGAGAATATTTAAAATAAGTAATTATTTTTAGAAGAGACCCACTCAACATAAATTTGGACAACAAGATTACAACATTAAGACTTGCAAAAAAGTTATCCCTTATGATAAAGAATAAAGAATAAGGAATAAAATCTTTTTTAATATTTTGTTTTAGAAGTTGATTAGTTTACTATAAGAATTTGGATTACTTTTGTCTTCTTGTTAAGTATTAACACATGTCTAGTATTATTTATGAATTGTTAAAAAAAACTTTAGTTGTATATCACTACAAAACGTATATTGAAAATGCTATGTATAATTCATTTGTAATACATACAAATTATAAGTGGTGAGAAAAAAGTATTAAATGTGTATTACAAATAGTTATAATTCATTTGTATGACATATGTAAGTTTTAAGAAAATTTTAAGCTGAAGCTTGCGTTATGAATTAGTGTTGTCTTACAAATGTATTACACATGTATTAAAGTTGTTTTAAAATTATTTTAAGTAAGTATTGCTAAAAGTTGACAAAATGGTAGTAAGTTAAAGGGCAACTTTCACATATAGCAAACAAAAAAATCATATTTGTATGCTATAATAAAGTTTGCATAATTGCGCTCCGTAGTAAACATATGATGTATAATTCGCTATACATATACAATTGTATGATTCACTGGCCTATTTCGCTGCAATTGTATTATTCGCTGGTCTATTTCGCTTTAATTGTATTCGCAATTATATAATTCGCTGGCCTATTTCACTGCAATATCTGTATAAAATTTGCATTTGTATACAATTGGATTGAAGTAAATTATTTGTATATTGTAAATTATAAGTGTATAGGAAGAAGATATATGTTTTTTCATGTGTATATACAATTTTCTCTCGCTTTATACAAAACACAAACACAATTTATACACTTCTCTTGTATAAAAAGAGAGAAATTGTATTTCACTGCAGTTGTATAATTCGTTGGCCTATTTCGCTGCAATATTTGTATAAAATTTGCATTTGTATATAATTGAATCGAACTAAAACGTTTGTGTATTGTATAATTAAGTGTATAAGAAGAAGATATATGCTTTTTCATGTCTATATACAATTTTCTCTCACTTTATGCAAAACAGAAACGCAATTTATACACTTCTATTCTATAAAGCGAGAGAGGCGAGCAGATGGAGAGGGGCGAGCGAGAATGGGAGAGTGGCGAGTGAGAGTTTAGGGAGAGAGACGATTGACAAACGTTTGCTATGGGCACAATTAAATCAAACAATAGCTACTCCATTTATTTTAGATTATTAGTTTGATTATGTACAATTATACTAAATTAAAAGTATACCTAAAAGTGGTAATTATTAAATAAAAGACCATCACTTATGTAATTTTTCCTATTGTGTTTAAACACGGAAGAGCTGATGAAAATCGTAAAATAAAGGCCCAAAATGGTTTTTCAGAAATTGAGTGAGGTAAGAAAAGAGGTTCGATTGGCATTGAGAATTTGGCCAATTTGATAACAATTATAGCCAACTAAATTTAAGAATTTAGCCAAGTTGAACTTAATTGGTGATTCGGCCAAAATTTTAGTATGATGAATTAATATAAATTAATTAATGAGCTTCTTAATGCCAACGAAATAAAATAATTAACGAAATCATAAAATAAATATTTAAAATATAAAATATTATATAACTAAAATAATTAACCAAATATTTAAATTTTGAATATTCATGAAATATGCTAATTATATACATAATTATTTAAAACATATATATTATTTAAAAATTATACAAAAAAAAGTGACAATACTATTTTTCACGACTCGATTTCCCGAGTCATGATGGCACCTACTATAACCCATCAGTAGTAAGCCGACACATAACCCGGAACAACAAGTAATGGGTTTGAGGGTAGGTTCTAAACAAGAGTAGGCAAACTTTACTATAACAATATGAATAGACGGAAGCAAACCAAAACATATATATAAATAAGGATCCCTACCAGTTTCTAGAAGTCACTAGTACAGAGCTACCAACAAAACGAGTACAAGTCCCAAAAGTTGACCACCAAAACTAGTCTGTCTCGAAAGGTAAAAGACAAGTCTATATATATACAGATGGAGACAGAAATAATATAGAACGTCGTGTGCTCACCTCGTCTCCAAATCAGACTGCTCCAAACTCGATCAATGCTGGCTATTGGTGCTCAGACTTGCATCACGAAAATAGTGCAAAGCGTAGCATGAGTACCAAACAATAGGTACGCAGTAGGCATCATAGGCCGACTGAACTTAAAAAGTGAAGCAATATGAAAAGAAGGAATTACACAACTAGAGGTCAAGAACGAAAGTCTAAGTAACAATAGAATGCACACGAGATTAGAAACAACTAACTAGAGTAATATATCAGCTAACTACATCTAACAGGACCCCCATAATCACAGAAGGTACACTCGTGCGCAAGTTTAAATAAAAGCCCAAACGGACCCCCATAAGCCCGGCGAGTACACAGAATAACTATGACTAAAGAGAATAGAACCCAAGGCCGAAGAGCATTGAAAAAGAACCTTAAACCCAATTAGTAGAATATGACGGTACGGAGGCCAGACCTCGAACCGAACACTTGCCCGAATTACCCAAGTAGCCAATCACAAGTATAAGTAACTGAGGCCGGACCTCTAACCAGATTCTCTACATAAGTATGCAGATGATTGAAGCCGGACCTTGAACCGGATTCTCTACATAAGTATGCTGATGATCAAGGGTCGGACCTTGAACCGAATGCACTTAAAAAATTATCAATGAAGTTAAGGCCGGACCTTGAATCCCGATGCCTGGTAAAGGTATCAATATAGTTGTTGAAAGAGTCTCTATCTATCCATAATCATAAATACCCGTGGAACGCCATCCACACTTAGCCAGTAAATGTAAGTCCTTGGAACCGAGTCAAAAACCAACTACAAATTACGGAGCGAAACTCATTGTCACGGACGTAACTCGTAAAGCCGTAACATCAAAGAAGTAAGGATAACTATTGCCGGAGCAAGCTCATTGCCTAGCTAAGGCCCAAACTATCAGAGTCAAGTCTTCTACACCAGTCTACAAGGATTTCAGCCGATCGAGTGACGTCGGGGAAAAACTAAATCCTACTGATTCCGAATCATGCATTTCTAAGGCAAGCCCTAGTCAAACCTAAACTAAGGCCCAACATACTTCAATTAAACAATTCTCAAGCATAAAAGTACTCCACATTGCAAAAAGGGTCAATTTATAACACAAAGCATGCTTATAGTTACCCGATAATTCCTAGAAATAGGCTGAAAACATGATTTCTATCACCTATGCATGATTCAATAACTACCCAACCCAAATAATAACTGATCAACATGAATTCACATGTTTGAGTTCAATCCAAGAGAAGGAAACCGTAGTCTACATGTAGGCAGATCACGCACGCTCCAATAATCACTTCTTTGGAGCTTTTCCTTTCCAAACGACCTCAAAATATTGACACACTATAGAAAATAACACAACGTTATTATGATCGTGTAGATACTAAAATCACAAGAAACGGAGATGGACCAATTTTGGGGTCAAAACAGAAAAAGTGGGACCTGCATTGAAAATTTCATAATTAACCCCCAAAATAGGTTCTTAAGCACCTCCTCGAACTTGTGTTCAAAAATGGGACACAATTCAGGGCTCGAAACAGTCCCAACACGAACATGCAACAAAAAAACCCAATATTAAGCTAAAAACAACAATAATGACATCAACTATTTACAAGAATTTACCAGAAATGAGGGTCCAACTGTAAAAACCAATCACGCCACGACAATTCTCACGAAAAAAACACTCAAGATAGCCTCAAGAATCACTGAAATCGGACCTAAAATGGATTAGAGAACAAGTCTCAAAAATTCCAAAATCAAGCTCACAAAAAGGGGGTCGTGACAGCAGGTATTTTACGAAATTTACTTCAAACGGGGACCCTAAATTAGTACCACATTTCAGCTTTGGGTAATTTCTTCAAAGTCTCCGATGGGGTACTCGGAATTTGTTCGAAACCGATAAAAATAAAACAGATATGCTACCCTATTAAACTCAACACTGCAGACTCAACGGCGCAGTTGAAACTTTCATCAGAGGTCATCCCGATAAAAAGTGGGTCCCACTTCCATAGGCTATTTTAACCAAATTCCACCGAGATGCTTGGAATGAGTCCGTAGTCCTCGGGAGTCAAACAACAGATCGTTCTAGACCAAACTCAACATTCCAAGCTAATTTGCTGATAGAGCTTTCATCCGAGCACGTTTTCCAAGATGTTGACCAAAGTCAACCTTAGGCCAAATTTCAATGGCTAAAATGCCTAATGGTCCAGACTCGCACCGAAGGCCTTGATACTAGTGCCAACCATGCAACTAGACTAATTTGGCCATTCGGGAGCTGATGGAAATCTCAAATACCTGGCGAATTGACTAAAAGTCACTTTTCAAGCTTCAAGGACTCTAAAACACGGAAAGTTGCACAAAATTCAAACGAATAACTAGGCGACCAAACTGTCAGTGGCAACAAGTCATAAACGACTTGGACTTGCTATAGAAATGATATAAACGACATAAAGAAAGCATTAAGGCAAAAATGACATGAACGGTCATTACACTATTTAAAATAACTTGAAAATATTTTTAAATTTTATTAAATCAATTATTTCGAATCGTTTGAAAATTAAAAAACTCAATGATTAATATGCATAATGGAGGTCCAAAATTGGATGTCAAAACCTTTTCCTTTTATATTTTCCTTTTTAAGTAAAATCAAAATGGACACACACAATTAAAATGAAGGACTAGAATAGATAAGGGAAAAGTTCATAGAGTTACAACTCGATCTAAACTTGTGGAAGACCCTGTGTTCATGTTCAAATATGAGTATGATAGTTGCTTTATTTGGATTGATGTTGAGCAATCAGTGTTGAACCATAGAGTTGACATGAGGGTAGATCAAATGGTCAACGCAGGTAATATTTGTAATTATTTAATGTATCAATCAAAATTTAATATCATTCAGCTAGCTAAAAACTTTTCTTATATAATTTTCTTAATAATACATTTGTTTATCAAATCTATGTTCTACTAAATTTGTGTTGCATGCAGGGCTAGTGGATGAGATGCGACAAAGTTTCATTCCAGATGCAGATTACACCAAAGGAATCCGACGGTCCATTGGTGTCCGTGAAATGGACAGATATTTAAGGGAAGAAACGAATATAGACGGAGATTATGAATCAAAGGATATGATTCTTCAAGCTTCAATTTCAATTATCAAGCGTAATACTCGTACGTTAATTTGTAACCAACTTGACAATATTCAACGATTAATAAATGAGAAAATATGGTCTGTGCATCATATTATTGCTACGGACGTTTTAAAGGAAGATAGAAAAGAAGATCCTGACGAAGCATGGAGGAATACTGTTTTGCAACCATGCCTAGATATTGTGAAAAGATTTCTCAAAAATGAATATTATTATTGAGTATACATAAACAGTCGTTATCTCCATTTTCTATTTTGGTCACTTTAATTTTTGACCTATTTTGTACAGTATGTATCACATTACAAATATACATATGATATGACCCTTCTTTCTATATATGTTACTCTTATCTGTAAAAAAATTCTTATTTATAGATGAAATATTTGTTTTAAGTTCGGATCCAAGCCAAGCCCCATGTCCAAGTCCAAGTCTTCTATATTTAATATATATTAATATGAATACGTACGTACACAATTACATGAGATCACTCATATTGTCAAGCTAATAGAGTTATAAAATAATTAATTACCATAAATGTTCGGGAAGATTCAACCCTAAAAGGATTTTAAAGAATAGAATTCTTAACTCAAAAATTAAAAATGTTACATAGACAAAGAAGATAAAATAGTAAATTTGTAATCTATTGATAATGAATATATTACACCTAATTCTATCACGGTGATTGAAGTTTGATTCAATAAATTCCTTATCTATTATTATATGGTGCACAAGTCAATATAAATACTCGTAATTGAAATAGTTATAGATAATTGTTCACTTCCCTCTTATGGAATTAGACATAACACTCATGACGTGTTGTTAAATAGTTTAAGATTTGACGCATTATCACTTCAATATATTCTGTCAGAAATATTATTGAGTTCTTTTTTACAATCCTTTTGTAATAGATCTTTTCATCAACTCTATTTGTGATCTCATAACAATATACATCTAGAAACTTCATCCTAAAATAATTTAAGCTTTATCTTCAAAATTCAAGGTGACACATCTCTAAACTTTTTCATGAACTATTCTTATTCTAAAAGATATGAACATATATTTAATTTGGTATGCTAATTAATAAACTTATAATTAATCAAATTTTTACTATATAAGACCAGCTGTATGTGATCTCCAAACAACGTACACTAATAACTTTATCCTAAAATATATTTAGTAATAATTACCAAAATAAAAATTGACATATCTATAAACTTTTCAAAAGTCATTCTTATCCTAAAATATATCAGTAATTATGAAATTGGTATGTCAATTAATAAGTCCACAAACAGATTTTACTATAAAAGCCGAATGCAATTTCTTTTCACATCCACCATCAAGAAAAATTATATTTTTGCATAGTATATTCCAAGTCAAGCAAGGTTTCTACTTACTAGCTTTATATTTACAAGATTTTTAATGTCTGACTTTATTCATTCACTATTATAAACTAATTATTATTTTTATTTTATTTGTTGTATATATAAAATGAATACTTACCTCAACAATGAAGAGTTCAACAAGAAGAAAGTGATCTTCATAAGGGGGGCCACAGGAACGGGAAAATCCTGTATCTCGATTGACCTTGTGTAACAACCCTAAAAATGGCTATGCTAAGTAATGCTTAATGTGTATAGAATGCCTACGATTAGACCGGGTTCACACATATTGATGCGCGTAGAACCAGACCTCTGAACCCTTGCAACAGCCAAGACAACCAACTTGGTGAGTTAGTTGAGCTAGGAAAGGTTGGGTCCAGCCATGTAGGGCACCCGAATATGAAGATCTACCCCGATGAGTCTTAACCGGACTTAAAAAGGGGTAATCTTAAGTTTGGAGAGGCTAGGGGTAAAATGGTATTTTCCAGGATAAGGTTAGTATTATAATTGCCCTAAATATTTAATTAATTAATATGGTGGAGGGACAATTCGGGTAGAGGTTGCCGAATTTGACCCTTTAAGCAAAATCTAGCTCCACCCGGGTTCGAGCCTTGGTGGAAGCAAGGATTAAATTGATTTAATTTTATTAAGTGAATTTGTTGAATTAATTAATATTTAAAAAGCTGATTTAAGTAAGGGGAATATCAGATTTTTAATAAAAAAATTAATAAATAATGAGGAGTCCTAGTTTGACTTAATCTCCACCTAACTCTACTAATCCTAATCCTAATCTTAATTCTCTCATTCTCACGTCTCTCACTCTCATTCTCACTTTTTTTTTATCATTAAAAGAACTGAAAATAATAGTTATTCACTCTTGAAGAACTTACACACAAAAACTCAAACAAAAAGCTAAGCTAAAAATGAAAATCAACAACATTCTTCTCGACGGATTGTGTTTGGGATTTTGGTGGTGAGGCAGTGGTGTCGTGGAAGTTGGTAGCATTGAAACAAGTGTTGAACGACATTAAGGTATGGGTTTTCTTCCCTCTTGGTCCCTTTCCCAAGATACCCTTAAGGGTCAGTTTAAACCACGATTGAAAGACTAAGGTTGTCCCCGTTGCATTCTCCTGGAATTAGATCCTCTAAATGATTCAAAGCATGCGTTGGTATATCTTCTGGTATATAATGTTAGGTATGGTTGTGATTATGTGTTGAATGTGTGGTAGGAAATCATTTAAAGGAGAAAAATAAAGGTGGAGAGTGGGGATTGAACCCACAACCTCTTGAATGGATGAGAGAGTTAGGAGAAAAATAAAGGAGAAAAATAAATGTGGAGAGTAGGGATTGAACCCACAACCTCTTGAATATATGAGAGTGTTAGGAGAAAAATAAAGGAGAAATATAAAATCATGTGAATGGGGATTGAACCCACAACCTCTTGTATAATTGAGAAAGTTAAAAGATAAATTAAAAGAAAAAGAATGAGCTTGTGGGGGATTGATCCCACAACCTCCTTGCCTTGGACGAAAAAGAGATGAGAAAAAGAAAGGAAATATTATGGGGCTGATGGGGATCGAACTAGGGTCCCCCAAATATGAAAAATGCAATCACCAAGTTTAATATAAGATTAAGTGTTGCCCAAGGGATTCAAAATCGGGTTCCCTTGCCCAATTCCGTATTGACACATAAGTCATATGTAAGTAAATTTTTAATGAATGCTGCCTCTAAAGATCGAAATCAATATCTTGGCATATCTAGAAGATGCATAAATATTGTACCACATAATCTTGGGTAAATATGAATCACTTAGACAAACTATGAATGAAGCCTCATGGCTTGTATGTGTGGACTCATAAGTCTAGCATACGTTTAAAAGTAGGTGAGCCTAAGATGTATGTGATAAAATAACGTAACACTAGAAGGGTTAAGTAAGAGTGTGAAACACACTAAATGGCCAAGTGCATTGGCATATGATGAAATGAACATTCACGTGAAGGGGTGGGTAATTATGAAAAACAAATGTGTTAAAGTTAATGAATGAGGTGATAATATGATAAGAGGCTAATGTGAAAGATGAGAGAAATCTCAAATGAGCCTAAGTAAATATTACCAAAACGTACTCACCTATGAGAGTGTAAAGCTAATGAAGAGACCAGTCTCTATGAACACTCTAATGAAAGTATTGAAGTTAATGCATACTTAATACTAATGATGAGATGAGAAATCATTTAATGAGCTATGATGTCCTCATGCTAGAAGCCAGCTTCCATGATGTATGAGTTGAATGTAATGGAACTTTATACTGAGCACCGATAGGCTAGCTATGAGCGTTGATGCCTTTCTTCGGGAAGGACGGAGGTTCACGTAACTCTCATGAGATGAGACTGTCCGGCATACCGGGTATGGGTCTCCTTATATCTCCTAGTCTTTGAAACTATACTGCCAATATAGGGATCTAGCAGGGTTCGACTCTCTATATACGCTAGCATGTTTTGGTTCACTTTGGCTGGTGATTCCACCTCTTTTCGGTGTGGAGATTACACACTGGATTTCATGATGCTCACATGATCTATGTCGGTTAAGGTTAAAGTTCCTAAAGAAAGAATGAGGCCAGCCTCAAGGAATGCACATAATGAAATGAATGATACCAAAGGTGTTAGGATAGGATAATCAAGAGGTGAGCTAGACTTAAGTAATGACACTAGGTTATTCTTGGTCATTGCACAGCAAACCCGATGAAAGTCTTAAACTTCATCCTAGGTATGACTAGTGATTGCACTAGTATATGAATGAATGAAAATAAAGTACGTATAAACGAACGAAGCAGACTCTGTGTTTACTGAAGAAGGCTACCTAGTTGTGGTCCCATATGTTGAGCCCTCATTTTGGGAAGTCCTAATGTCAAGTCCATGATTCCAAGGTCTCATGGCATATGAAAGAATGATATGAACTACGTGATATGATATATACAATATGTTATGTGCTGCTTGCAAAATGATCAGTATGATGATGCATGTTACTCTCATGGCATGACTTTCCTAATCCAAATTTGGCAAGTCCACTAACTTTCCTAATCCAAATTTGGCAAGTCCACTGACTTTCCTAATCCAATTTGGCAAGTCCACTGAGTTGACTTTCCATAAATCATGTTGTTAGGAAAGAGCTATTCTTACTCATGCATGTCCTTGCATATACCCATACTTAGTACAAGTGTGTACTAATCCCATACAACTATCTACTTTTAGGTGCAGGTGCAGCTGGATGTTAGAGCTTACGAATCGACCCTGAAGTTATCTGGACGTGGAGCTTTCATCCGGATTTGGTAGGCCCTCATACTTTCTAGGATGCTTACTATTTTATTCTAGCATTCGCTAGTGGAGTATGTTCCACTAGCGTTTCTTTCTCATCTTATTTCAGACATTGTATTGGTGCCATTTTAGAAAGTATACACTTAATGCAGTATGGAACTATTTCTTTCATTTGATGATCTTAATATTAGATGGTTGATTGTGAACCTTTATGAGTTTAAGTAGAATGTCTTATATGAATGTTAAGTAACAAAAAGTTCAAATTTTCCGCTAAAATTAACCTAGATGAAGTAACGATGACGTATGTAGGCTTGTGTAATGACCTTTTTTTGTCATTTTTATGTTTTATCTGTAGTGCATTGTTTAGAGCGTTCCTAAAGAGATCCCAAGTCATTTATGACTTGCTGGGACTGACAGTTTGGTCACCTGATCGTTCGTTTGGTTATCATGTGAGCTTTAGTTTTTTTGGAGCTTATGAACCTTGAACGATGATTTTTTATCAAAAGTTCAAGAAGATGACATCGGAATCCAATTCTGACGATTCCATCAGTTTTGGAAGGGTCATTTTAGGCTAGTAGCATGGTCGACATGACTCCCGAAGTTTTCAGTGTGAGTTGGTGCGATTAGGCGTTTTAACTTTAAGTTTAAGGTTAAGTTTGACTTTAGTCAACATTCTGAGTAAACACGCTCGGATGAGAATTTTGTCAGCGCGGCTAGCTCCGGAATGTCGAGTTTGGACTAGTTTGACCCTTCTTTCGTGTCCTGAGATTTTTGATATTTTTCCGAGCCCTTTTGTGGTTTTTGACTTAAAATGATCAATGGAAGTGAGACCCACATTTTATAGAGATGACCTCTGATGGAAATTTCGACTGCGCCATTGAGTCTGGAATGTCGACTTTGGTAGGGTAGCATATCTGTTTTATTTTTATAAAGTTCCAAACGGATTCCGTGCACCCCGTCGTAGACTTTGAAGAAATTAGACAAATCTGAAATCTGGTGCAGCTCTTTAATGACTAGAATTTGGGGTTTTAACGACCAACTTTTTGGTTTTATTAGCGACCAACTTCGTCCTTTATGAAAGCCCAATTTTCAGACTTTATGTTTTACTTTAAAATTGCGATATGTTGAGCTATAGAACTCCAAATTGGGTGATTCAAAAGGCTAAGTTGTGAGAGTTTTCGAGGGCAACACATTGGTGAGCTTGGAATCTGATTTGGGGACCCGATTTGAGGTAAAATTTGTGTTTTAACTGCTGTCATAGCTCATTTTCGAGCTCAACTTTTTGGAAACTTTTAGAAGGTGATTTCTTGGCCATTTTAGGTCCGAATCTGGTGATTCAAGAGCCAATATTGTGGGGGTTTTCCTGAGGATCTTCGTGGTGTGATTGGTTTTGGCAGTTGGACCTTCATTTTTGGTAAATTCTTGTAAGTAGCTGCTGCCATTGTTGTTGAAGTTTTGCGTAGAATTTGGGATTTTGGTTGGATGTTCATGTTCGGACTGTTTCGAGTCCCTAATTGTGTTCCATTTTGGAACACAAGTTCCGAGAGCTGTTTAGGACATTTATTTGGGGTTAATTCTATATTTCTCAACGCGGATCTCACTTTTTCCGTTTTGACCGCGAAATTGGCCTGTCTCCGTTTCTTGCAATTTTAGTGTTTAAATGAACGTAATAATGTTGTGACTCTATTTTTGATAGTGTATCAACGTTTTGAGGCCATTCAGAAAGGAACAACTCTGGGGAAGTGATTTTTGGAGCGCTCGTGATCTGCGTACAAGTAGGCTACGGTTTCCTTTCTTAGATTAAACTCGAACATGTGAATGTATGTTGATTAGTTGGGATTTGGGTTGGGTAGTTATTGGATCATGCATAGGTGTTAAAAATCATATTTTCAGCCTTTTTCTGAGAATTATCGGGTAACTGTGAGCATGTTTATTGTTATTAATTGACCTTCTTTGATCTATGGAGTACTTGTATGTTTGAATACTGCTTATCAGAAGTATGTTGGGCGTTAGTTTAGGTTTGACTAGGGATTGCCTTAGAAATGCATAATTTGAAGTCTGTAGGACTTAGTTAAGCCCCGACGTCGCTCGGCTGGCTTAAATCCTTGTAGACTGGTGTAGAAGACTAGAGTCTGATAGTTTGGTCCTTAGATAGACGATGAGCTCGCTCCGGCAATAGTTATCCTTATTTCTTCGATGTTACGGCTTCACGAGTTACGTCGGTGACAAGGAATTCCGCTCCACAATTCAAAGTTGATTTTTGATTCGGCTTCATGGACTTACATTGATTATCTAAGTGTGGATGGTGTTCCACGGGTATTTATCATTATGGATAGATAGAGACTCTTTCAGCAGCTATATCGACATCTTTGTCGGGTATCCGGATTTAAGGTCAGGCCTCGACCATCCACATACTTATGTAGAGCACCCGATTAGAGGTCCGGCCTCAAGTATGTAGAGCATCCGGTTAGAGGTCCGTCCTCAGTTACTTATATTTTGTGAATGGCTACTTGTGTAATTATGGTGAGCGTCCGGTTCAAGGCCCGACCTGCGTACTGTCAGATTCTACTTTTTGGTTTGGAGTATTTGGTTCGATGTTCTTTGGCCTTGAGTTCTATTCTCCTTAGTTACAGTTATTTTGTGTACTCGTCGGGCTTATGGGGGTCCGTTCAGGTTTTTATTTAAACTTGCACACGAGTGTACCTTATGGGCTTATGGTGGTCCATTTAGGTGTAGTTAGCTTATATATATTCATTTAGTTAAATCTTTATACACTCATGTGCATTCCATTGTTACTTAGCCTTCCGTTCTTGACCTCTAGTTATGTGATTCCGTCTTTTCATATTGCTTTACTTTTCTAGTTCAGTCGGCCTATGATGCCTTCTGGGTACCTGTTGTTTGGTACTCATGCTACGCTCAACATCTATTTTCGTAATGAAGGTCCGAGCACCATTAGCCAGCGTTGATCGAGTTTGGAGCATTCTGGCCTGGAGACGGGGGTGAGCATACAGCGTTTTGTACTATTTTAGTCTCCATCTGTATATATAAAGACTTGTCTTTTACTTTTCGAGACAGTTTAGTTTCGATGGTCCACTGTTAGGACTTGTACTCATTTTGTTAGTAGCTCTATACTAGTGACTTCAAGGTTCTGGGAGGGATCCTTAATTGTATTTTTGCAAATTTTGGTTTGCATATGTTTTTGCTTACTCTTGTTTAGTTTCTACCCTCACACCCGTTACGTGTTGTTCTGGGTTATAGGTTGGCTTACCTACTGGTGGGTTATAGTAGGTGCCTTCATCACTCGAGAAATTGAGTCGTGACAAGTTGGTATTAGAACCCCAGGTTCAACGGTCTCACTTTTACAGAGCTAACGTCTAGTAGAGTCCTGCGGATTGGTACGGAGACGTCCGTAACTTATCTTCGGGAGACTACAGAATGTGTTTAGAAAGATATCCATTTTATTTCAAATTCGTGCCGCGTATGTCTTGTTTGTTTCTTAAAATGTCATTTGTTTCACTCTATTGCAGGATGGCTCGCACGTGAGGCGGTGTGTCTGGGGGAGATGCACCAGGCTCCCCAACTTGGGGTAGACGCCTATCCCGAGGTTGAGGTACGGCCGCAGCACCGGCCCGGGATAGGGAAGAGGAGCCTCATGCAGCGCATGTACTGCCATAGCCAGTGGGGACGGGGCCAGCCCAGCCACCACCAGCACCAGTTGCAGCACCTGATCTTTATTCCCTCTTGACTCAGATACTAGCAGCTATTGGGGATATGCGACAGGCACTAGCCCCAGCCCCAGCGCTGCAAGTTTAGCCGCCACCAGTTCATGTGGCCTCCCCGCCAGACTTAGAGGTTAGAGAGATGCCACTGCAGGATCAGAAGATGCTCGGGGTATTTCAGAGGTTGGCACCACCTATATTCTCAGGGGCGATTGGGGAGGACGCTCACGAGTTCCAGCTCACTTGCCAGGAGCAGTTACAGTCATTAGGCCTCTTAGAGTCGAGAGGAGCTGACTTTACCGCTCATCAGTTCCATAGGCCAGCCAGGAAGTAGTGGCGCACGTATCGAGAGTCCAAGCCATTTGGATCTCCTCCTATATCTTGGAGTGAGTTCTCAGAGGCTTTCTTGGCTCGATTCATGCCACGGACTGTCATAGATAGGATTCGTGATCAGTTCTCTAGATTGGAGCAGGGCTCTATGACCGTTTCAGAGTATGAGGCGAGATTCCATGAGTTGTCTCGCCGTGATACTATGATCCTGCCCACAGAAAAGGAGAGAGTTCGTTGTTTTGTACGTGGGTTGCGATACCATTTGAGGGTTGACACAGAGCATATGGTTTCAGCTGGCCGTTCTTTTCTCTATGTGGTCGATCATGCCCGATCCATGTAGCATATTCATCGTGAGGCCCAAGGGGGCAGCGATAAGAGGACACGCTACCAGGGCAGCTATAGCGGGTCGTAGACTAGGGGGAGGGACTCATATGATAGGCCCCGTCAGAGGCTCCAGCAGGGTCAGACCAGTCGGCCTGTTCAGGCGGCATTACCTGCTTCTGAGGGAGGCCAATATCAGCAAAGTGGTGCTAGTACATGCCAGAATTTGAGGGGATCAGATTCCCTTCTTTCATGCCGCGGTCGAGTTACTACAGGGCGTTCAACTTTGGGGTGTTATGATTGTGGTGCTCTTGACCATTGGTCTAGAGAATGCCCCCGGCGAGGTCAGGGGCGATTGTACTAGCTCCACTTGCACCTAGACCAGTTTCAGCAGTGTCTTCTCCGTCTAGAGGAGGTAGTCAGGTTCAGGATCGTCGAGACAGTCGACAGGGTACCAGTGGTGGAGCTCGGGGAGGCAGGTCAGGTGGTAGATCGGGTGCAGAGGTGCTCAGGGCTATTTATATGCAGCCCCGGCGAGGGCGGCGGCTGAGGCATCTGACGATGTCATCTCAGGTACACTCTTATTATGCCATCAGCCTGCTACAGTATTATTTGATCCAGGGTCCACATTCTCGTATGTATCTATTTATTTTGCTCCCCGATTGCGTATGAGGTCCGAGTCTTTGGCAGAGACGGTTCATGTTTCGACCCCGGTGGGTGAGTCCTTAGTAGTGGATCAAGTATTGCGATCTTGCTTAGTGACTATCAAGGGTTATGATACTAGAGATGATCTTATTATGCTAGATATGATTGATTTTGATGTGATTTTGGGCATGGACTGGTTATCCCCCTACCATGTGGTCTTGGATTGCTATGCCAAGACGGTTACCTTATCCATGCCTGATATTCCCCAGGTGTTGTGGCAGGCTGCTTATAGTCACACACCGACGGGGATCATCTCTTTTATTCGGGCTAGGCGGTTGGTTGCTTCTGGGTGTTTAGCTTATTTAGCCCACATCAGAGATGAGAGTAGGAGGGCCCTTCAGTTGACTCAGTTCCTGTGGTTAGAGAGTATGCAGATGTGTTCCCTACAGATTTACCTGGCCTACCCCCAGAGCGTGACATTGATTTTGCCATAGATTTGGAGCCCGACACCCGTCCTATTTCTATTCCGCCTTACCGGATGGCTCCTGCAGAGCTTAGAGAGCTCAGTGTTCAGTTAGAGGACCTCTTAGGAAAGGGGTTCATTCGTTCGAGTGTATTGCCTTGGGGTGCTCCTGTTCTATTTGTGAAAAAGAAGTATGTGACTATAAGGATGTGCATTGACTACAGGCAGCTGAACAAGGTGACGGTGAAGAACCGTTACCTTATGCCTCATATAGATGATTTGTTTGATCAGCTTCAGGGTGCTGTTGTATTTTCTAAGATTAATTTGAGTTCCGGGTACCATCAGCTGAGGATTAGAGCAACAGATATCCCTAAGATCGCATTTAGGACTCGTTACGGCCATTATCAGTTCCTTGTGATGTTTTTTTGGGTTGACTAATGCCCCAGCCGCCTTCATAGATTTGATGACACGTGTGTTCAGACCATACGTTGATTCATTTGTTATCATCTTCATTGATGACATATTGGTATACTCGCGGAGCCGGAGTGAGCATGAGCAGCATTTGAGGATAGTGCTCCAGAATTTGAGAGATCAGCGGCTTTATGCCAAGTTCTCAAAGTGCGAGTTTTGGCTTGCGTCTGTAGCATTCTTGGGGCACGTGGTGTCCAAGGAGGGTATGAGGGTTGATCCCACAAAGATTGAGGCTATTCGTGGTTGGGACAGACCCACTTCTGTTACTGAGGTTTGTAGCTTTGTCGGGTTAGCGAGTTACTACATGCGCTTTGTTGAGGGCTTTTCTACTATTGCAGCTCCTTTGACTCGGTTGACTCGCCAGGATGTTCCCTTTGTAAGGTCGAAGGAATGTGAGATGAGCTTTCTGAAGCTCAAGGAGTTGCTTACTAGCGCTTCTATATTGACTCTTCCGGTTGAGGGCGAGGGTTTCACGATTTATTGTGATGCGTCTGGTGTTGGTATGGGTCGTGTATTGATGCAGCAAGTCCGGGTTATTGCTTATGCGTCGAGGCAGCATAAGGTCCATGAGCGCAACTACCCCACCCATGACTTGGAGTTGGCGGCGGTAGTTTTCGCGCTTAACATTTGGAGGCACTACTTGTATGGAGTTCGATGTGAGATCTATACCGACCATTGGAGTCTTCAGTACATCATGATCCAGAGGGACCTTAATTCTAGGCAGCGTCATTGTATTGAGATCCTAAAGGATTATGATCTCTCTATTCTCTATCATCTGGGCAAGGCGAACGTGGTAGCGGAAGCCTTGAGCCAGAAGACGGTGAGTATGGGTAGTCTAGCCTTCTTATCTGCGGGGGTGAGACCCTTGGCTTTGGACATTCAGTTTTTATCCAATTGCATTGTTCGATTAGAAATCTCAGATTCTAGACGCGTCTTGGATTATATGGGAGTTCAGTCTTCTTTGCATGATAGGATCCATGGTTGTCAGTTTGAGGATAAGGCCTTGGTGGCCCTTAGAGATCGAGTGTTAGCGGGTGATGCTACCTTAGATCCTGATGGAGTGTTGAGATTCGGCGGTCGCATCTGTGTCCCGAGAGTTGGGGATTTGATACAGTTGATACTTTATGAGGCTCATGATCTAGATATTCTATCCATCCGGGTACAGCGAAGATGTATCGTGATTTGAGACAGCATTACTGGTGGAGTGGCATGATATGAGATATTGCTGACTTTGTTTCTCATTGCCTGTGTTGCCAGCAGGTAAAGGCCGAGAATTTGAGGTCTGGTGGTGAATTTCAGAGATTACCTATTCCGGAGTGGAAGTGGGACCGCATTACTATGGATTTTGTGGCTGGTCTACCACGGACTTCTAGAGGAGTTGATAGTATTTGGGTCATCGTTGCTCGATTGACCAAGTCAGCATATTTCCTTCCCGTTCAGTATTCATTTAGCGCCGAGAGGTTAGCTCGTATCTACATTCAGGAGGTGGTTCGACTTCATGGGGTGCCAGTTTCTATTATATCAGATCGGGGTTCTTAGTTCACGTCTAACTTTTGGAGGACCTTTCAGGATGAGTTGGGCACCCGGGTTGACCTTAGCACAACTTTCCACCTGCAGACTGATGGCCAGTCAGAGCGCACTATTCAGGTCCTTGAGGACATGCTACGGGCTTGTGTTTTGGAGTTTGGTGGTCATTGGGACCAGTTCTTGCCTTTGGCGGAGTTTGCATATAACAACTACCATTCAAGCATTCAGATGGCCCCGTTCGAGGCATTGTATGGTAGGCGTCGTCGCTCTCCAGTGGTCTGGTTTGAGTCTACAGAGCCTAGGCCGCGAGGTACAGATTTGATTCAGGAGGCTTTGGAGCAGGTGAGAGTGATTCAGGATAGACTCAGGACAGCTCAGAGTAGGCACCAGAATTATGCGAATTGGAGGTGTCGACCTTTGAGATCTCTGTTGGTGATCAGGTATTCCTCCGTGTGTCTCCCATGAAGGGTGTGATGAGATTTGGGAGGCGGGGTAAGCTTAGCCCCAGGTACATTGGGCCTTTTGAGGTACTCCGGGCAGTTGGTGAGGTTGCTTATGAGTTGGCCCTACCTCCAGCATTTTCAGACATCCACCAAGTTTTCCATGTCTCGATGCTACGCCGATATATTCCTGATTAGTCCCATGTGCTCCAGTATGATGCAGTTGAGTTGGATGATCGTTTGACATTTGTAGAAGAGCCAGTTGCCATCCTAGCCAGAGATGTGAGGAAATTGCGCTCGAGAGACATTCCTATTATTAAGGTCCGTTGGAGGCATCGTTCAGTCGAGGAGGCTACTTGGGAGACCGAGCAGGAGATGCGAGAGCAGTTTCCCGGCTTTTTTGAGCCTTTAGGTACTTCTTGACCCTTACATTCGCGGACGAAAGTCCTTTTTAGTAGTGTATATTGTAATGACCTTTCTTGTCATTTTTGTGTTTTATCTATAGTGCATCATTTAGAGCGTTCCTATAAAGATCCCTAGTTATTTTGGAAACTTTTAGAAGGTGATTTCTTGGCCATTTTAGGTCCGAATCTGGTGATTCAAGAGCCTATATTGTGGGGGGGGGTTTTGTGAGGATCTTCGTGGTGTGATTGGTTTTGGCAGTTGGACCTTCATTTTTGGTAAATTCTTGTAAGTAGCTGTTGCCATTGTTGTTGAATTTTTGCGTAGAATTTGGGATTTTGGTTGGATGTTCATGTTCGGACTGTTTCGAGTCCCTAATTGTGTTCCATTTTGGAACACAAGTTCCGAGAGCTGTTTAAGGCATTTATTTGGGGTTAATTCTGTATTTCTCAATGCGGATCTCACTTTTTCCGTTTTGACCGCGAAATTGGCCCGTCTCCGTTTCTTGCAATTTTAGTGTTTAAATGACCGTAATAACGTTGTGACTCTATTTTTGATTGTGTATCAACGTTTTGAGGCCATTCAGAAAGAAAAAGCTTCGGGAAGTAATTTTTGGAACGCTCGTGATCTGCGTACAACTAGGCTACGGTTTCCTTTCTTAGATTGAACTCGAACATGTGAATGGATGTTGATTAGTTGGGATTTGGGTTGGGTAGTTATGGATCATACATAGGTGTTAAAGATTATATTTTCGGCCTTTTTCTGAGAATTATCGGGTAACTATGAGCATGTTTATTGTTATTAATTGACCTTCTTTGCTATATGGAGTACTTGAATGTTTGAATACTGGTTATCCGAAGTATGTTGGGCCTTAGTTTAGGTTTGACTAGGGCTTGCCTTAGAAATGCATGATTCGAAGTCTGTAGGACTTAGTTAAGCCCTGACGTCGCTCGGCTGGCTTAAATCCTTGTAGACTGGTGTAGAAGATTTGAGTATGATAGTTTGGTCCTTAGCTAGACGATGATCTCGCTCCGGCGATAGTTATCCTTATTTCTTTGATGTTACGGCTTCACGAGTTACGTCGGTGACAATGAATTCTGCTCCACGATTCAAAGTTGATTTTCGTTTCGGCTTCAAGGACTTACATTGATTATCTAAGTGTGGATGGTGTTCCACGGGTATTTATGATTATGGATAGATAGAGACTCTTTCAGCAACTATATCGACATCTTTGTCGGGTATCCGGATTTAAGGTCAGGCCTCGACCATCCACATACTTATGTAGAGCATCCGGTTAGAGGTCCGGCCTCAAGTACGTAGAGCATCCGATTAGAGGTCTGGCGTCATTTACTTATATTTTGTGATTGGCTACTTGTGTAATTCTGGTGAGCGTCCGATTCAAGGCCCGACCTGCGTACCGTCAGATTCTACTTTTTGGTTTGGAGCATTTGGTTCGATGTTCTTTGGCCTTGAGTTCTATTCTCCTTAGTTATAGTTATTTTGTGTACTCGTCGGGCTTATGGGGGTCCGTTCAGGTTTTTATTTAAACCTGCGCACGAGTGTACCTTATGGGCTTATGGTGGTCCAGTTAGGTGTAGTTAACTTATATATATTCATTTAGTTAGATCTTTATACACTCTTGTGCATTCCATTGTTACTTAGCCTTCTGTTCTTGACCTCTAGTTATGTGATTCCGTCTTTTCATATTGCTTTACTTTCTAGTTCAGTCGGCCTATCATGCCTACTGGGTACCTATTGTTTGGTACTCATGCTACGCTCTGCATCTATTTTCGTGATGCAGGTTCGAGCACCATTAGCCAGCGTTGATCGAGTTTGGAGCATTCTGGCCTGGAGACGGGGGTGAGCACACGACGTTTTGTACTATTTCAGTCTCCATCTGTATATATAAAGACTTGTCTTTTACTTTTCGAGACAGTCTAGTTTCGGTGGTCCACTATTGGGACTTGTACTCGTTTTGTTGGTAGCTCTGTTCTAGTGACTTCCAGGTTCTGGGAGGGATCCTTAATTGTATTTATGTAAATTTTGGTATGCTTATGTTTTTGCTTACTCTTGTTTAGTTTCTACCCTCACACCCATTACGTGTTGTTCTGGGTTATGGGTTGGCTTACCTACTGGTGGGTTATAGTAGGTACCTTCATGACTCCAGAAAATTGGGTCGTGATAGCTTGTCTGCGACCTCAGAGAGGTCAACAACTCCGGTCTCATCTGGGGTCTAGACTCCAGTCGTGACACCTTGCCACCCATTTTCGAAGAGAGATAATCACCTCGGATAAAATGCAAGTTTACAAGGGACTCAAAATTGTTACAAACAAGATCACACACACTAAGAAACAAGGCGTACGACACTATTTGTTAGGTATATATATTTATTTCAAAGAATACTTATATCAAATGACTACCTAGATAATTTTACAGTAGTAATTATAGATTCTAGTGAAAAATATAATTTACTATTAAAAAATTATTTCTTTCAATTCTAATAAAGTTAATTTGATCACATTTTCTTAGGTGAAATTGAGCCAGATTCAGAATTCACAGTTGAAGATTTTTATTTGCAAGTTGTTGTCTACATAGATAAAATACTGAAGACTTAACGTGTTCCAATTATTGTTGGAGGGTCAAATTCGTATATTGAAAAACTTGTGGAAGACCCTGTGTTCATATTCAAATATAAGTATGATAGTTGCTTTATTTGGATTGATGTTGAGCAATCAGTCTTGAACCGTAGGGGTTACATGAGGGTTGATCAAATGGTCAACGCAGGTAACTTTTGTAATTATTTTATGTATCAATCAAAATTTAATATCATTCAGCTAGCTAAAAACTTTTCCTATATAATTTTCTTAATAATACATTTGGTTATCGAATCTATGTTCTACTAAATTTGTGTTGCATGCAGGGCTAGTGGATGAGGTGCGACAGATTTTCATTCCAGATGCAGATTACACCAAAGGAATCCGACGGTCCACTGGTGTCCCTGAAATGGACAGATATTTAAGGAAAGAAACGAATATAGACGGAGATGATGAATCAAAGGAGATGATTTTTCAAGCTTCAGTTTCAAGTATCAAGCGTAATACTCGTACGTTAATTTGTAACCAACTTGACAAGATTCAACGATTAATAAATGAGAAAATGTGGTCAGTGCATCATATTATTGCTACGAACGTTTTAAATAAGATAGAAAAGAAGATCCTAACGAAGCAAGGAGGAATACTGTTTCACAACTATGCCTAGATATTGTGAAAAGATTTCTCAAAAATGAATATTATTATTGAGTGTACATAAACAGTCGTTATCTCCATATTCTGTTTTGGTCACTTTAATTTTTGACCTATTTTGTACAGTATGTATCGCATTACAAATATACATATGATATGACCCTTCTTTCTATATATGTTACTCTTATCTGTAAAACTTTTTTTTTTATAGATGAAATATTTCTTTTAAGTTCCGATCCAAGCCTAAGAACCAAGTCCAAGTCCAAGTCTTCTATATTTAATATATATTAATATGAATACGTATGTACACAATTACATGACATCACTCATATAGAGTTATAAAATAATAAATTACCATTAATGTTTGGGAAGATTCCACCCTAAAAGGATTTTAAAGAATAGAATTTTTAACTCAAAAATTAAAAATGTTACATAGACAAAGAAGATAAAATAGTAAATTTATAATCTATCAGTAATGAATATATTATACCTAATTCTATCATGGTGAATGAAGTTTGATTCAATAAAATCCTTATCGATTATTATATGGTGCACAAGTCAATATAAATACTCGAAATTGAAATAGTTATAGATAATTGTTCACTTCCCTCTATGGAATTAGACTTAACACTTATGACGTGTTGTTAAATAGTGTAAGATTTGACGCATTATCACTTCCATATATTATGTCAGAAATATTATTGAGTTCTTTTTTACAATCCTTTTGTAATAGATCTTTTCGTCAACTTTATTTGTTATCTCATAACAATATACATCTAGAAACATTATCCTAAAATAATTTAAGCTTTATCGTCAAAATTCAAGGTGACACATCTCTAAATGTTTTCATGAAGTATTCTATTCTAGAAGATATGAATATATATTTAATTTGGTATACTAATTAATAAACTTATAATTAGTCACATTTTCACTATAAAAGACCAGCTCTATGTGATCTCCAAACCACGTACACTAATAACTTTATCATAAAATATATTTAATAATAATTACCAAAATAAAAGTTGACCTATCTATAAACTTTTTAAAAGTCATTCCTATCCTAAAATATATCAGTAACTATGAAATTGGTATGTCAATTAATAAGTCCACAAACAGATTTTACTATAAAAGCCGAATGCAATTTCTTTTCACATCCACCATCAAGAAATATTATATTTTTACGTAGTATATTTCAAGTCAAGTAAGGTTTCTACGTACTAGCTTTATATTTACAAGATTTTTATTGTCTGACTTTATTCATTCTATATTATAAACTAATTATTATTTTATTTTGTTTTTTATGTAGATAAAATAAATACTTACATCAACAATGAAGAGTTCAACAAGAAGAAAGTGATCTTCATAATGGGGGCCACAGGAACGGGAAAATCCCGTCTCTCTGTTGACCTTGCCACCCAGTTTCGAGGAGAAATAATCAACTCGGATAAAATGCAAGTTTACAAGGGACTCGAAATTGTTACAAACAAGATCACACACAGTGAGAAAAAAGGCGTACGACACTATTTGTTAGGTATATATATTTATTTTAAGGAATACTTATATCAAATGACTACCTAGATTATTTTATAATAGTAATTATAGATTCTAGTGAAAATATACTTTACTATTAAAAAATTATTTCTTTCAATTCTGATAAAGTTAATTTGATCACATTTTTTAGGTGAAATTGAGCAAGATTCAGACTTCACAGCTGAAGATTTTTGTTTGCAAGTTGTTGTCTACATAGATAAAATAATGAAGACTCAACGTGTTAGAATTATTGTTGGAGGGTCAAATTCGTATATTGAAAAACTTGTGGAAGACCTTGTGTTCATGTCCAAATATAAGTATGATAGTTGCTTTATTTGGATTGATGTTGAGCAATCAGTCTTGAACCGTAGATTTGACATGAGGGTTGATCAAATGGTCAACGCAGGTAATTTTTGTAATTATTTTATTTATCAATCAAAATTTAATATCATTCATCTAGCGAAAAACTTTTCTTATATAATTTTCTTAATAATCTATTTGGTTATCAAATCTATGCTCTACTAAATTTGTGTTGCATGCAGGGCTAGTGGATGAGGTGCGACAAATTTTCATTCCAGATGCAGATTACACCAAAGGAATCCGACGGTCCATTGGTGTCCCTGAAATGGAAAGATATTTAAGGGAAGAAACGTGTAACAACACGAAATCAAAGATGCCAAGTAACGTACGAAGGACCCTAGAACCAGCCATCCTAGTATCCTAGGGGTACTCGCATGGACCACACCCTACCGGATGCACTCAACCCATGAGGGTGAGGCTTCCCGCCAAGGTGTGGGGGCCAAGGTCCCACGGCTCAATGCGTGTGGAACCGGGTCCCCGGGACTATGCACTCCCGTATCCAATCAACTTGGTGAGTTGGTTGAGCTAGGTGGGACCAGGTTGGATAAGTTTAGGACCTCGAATACTAGTTTAAACCCGAGTGTGTCCAAACCAAACTTGAAAGGGTTAACCTTACATTTGGAGGGTCCAGGGGTAAAATGGTCTTTTCCAGGCCAAGGGTAATATCGTAATTATCCTAAGGAATTAATTATTTAAAATAAATCAGACTTTATTAATTAAACAAAAACCCTATTGACTAAGACCTAAACTAGACTCCTAAGCCTACAATAACTCTCTCTCTCTCTCACGTCTATATCTCACACTCTCACGTTCAAACTCTCTCATTTCCTCTCTGCCAAAAACAACGTTGAAGAACAGAAAAATAAACAAAAGTTCTTCACAGTTGAGTAACTCACACGAAAATCTCCTTAAAACAAACGTTGAACGCACGTTAGGCTAAGGAAGGTTGTCCTTTGAGTGGTGTTGACATTGAGGAAGCTTAGACGTGATCTTGGGTAAAGTTTTTGGGCTTCAACTTGAAGGTTTAACGTCAAAAAGGTATGGGTTTTCTTCTCTCTTGGTCCCTTTCCCAAGAGAGCCCCTTAAGGTTCAGAATATTCAGTCCGAAAACTAGGGTTGTTCCCCTTCGCATGCCCCTGTCAATAGCTCCCAATGAATTGTAGGTTGGATATGAATTGCTGGTAGATTTAGGTGTATGTTGTGCTTTCGTGCTGAATATGATTATGTTTGTGTACGTGAAATCGTGTAAATGACAACCCATGTGTGTTCGAAATTATGTGCAAGTGTGTGCTAGCATTGTGACCGTGATTAGTGTCTCGTCCTAGTCTCCAAGTTGTGAAGTTTTGGTTGTTATTTTACGTGCCTAAACCTATGTAAATCGTGATATTCATTGTAATGAAATGTGGCTGATTAAGGATCAATCTTTTGGCCAATCGAATCTATGAAAGATGCACCTAAAAATGTGTTAAAAAGGTCTATGAACGTACCCTATGAATCAAGTAAAAATGTTGATGAACATGAGCTGAAAAAATAACTAAAATTTCCAGCAACTTATAAGTTTGGTTTAGGCTAAATGTTGATGAATAGAATCTGGAAATTTATTGAATGATAAAGGGATGAGGCCACCAGGATTAGAACCCGTGACCTCACTCGTGTGCGAAATTAAATCACGGAAAAGAGTGGGGGTCGGCGGATTTGATCTTTGGTGCTGGCTGAGTAAAAATGATTTAGAAAACGTGAGGAGTGGGATTCGAACCCACAACCTCTCGGTCAGCAACTAAGGAGAAAATGAAATAAAAGAAATGTGAGGCGTGGGAATCGAACCCACGACCTCTAGGAGGAAAAGGGAAAAAGAAAATAAAATGAAGTGAGGCTATGGGAGTTCGATCCCACAACCTCACGGTCAACTCAAAAAAGTCAATAATTAAAATGAAATAAAATAAGGACGCTGTGGGGGTTCGATCCCACACCCCCTCGGTCCTAAGTGAGTGAAAGAAAAAAAAAGAAAAATAAGGAGAAAAGAAATGTTGTTGTTGAGACTCGATCTCGGGTCCTAACGTCCGAAAGGACCAAAAATGAAATGAAAATAAAAAGAAAATGTAAGTGTTGTCCAAGGGATTCGAACTTGGGTTCCCTTACCCAATCTCCGTATTGATGCATAAGTCATACGTGAATGAATAATCAACATAATGCTACTTACGTAGATCGAAACCGAGATCATGGCATACATACAAGATGCATAAGTCTTATATCACATAATCTTAGGAAGATATGAATCACTTAGAAGAAATATGAATGAAGCCTCATGGCTTGTATGTATAGACCCATAAGTCTAACATACGTTTAAAAGTAAGTGAACCTAAGATGTATGTAATGAAATGATGAAACCCTAGAAGGGTTAAGTACGAGTGTAAGACACACTAAATGGCCAAGTGCATTGGCATATGATGAAATGAACAATGAAATGATGAAATGAACAATGAAATGATGAAATGAACAATGAAATGCTGAAACCCTAGAAGGGTTAAGTAAGGGTGTGAAACACACTAAATGGCCAAGTGCATTGGCATATGATGAAATGAACATTCACGTAATAAGGGGTGAGTAACTATGAAGAGCAAGTGTGCTAATGATAATGAATGTGGTGACAACATGATATGAGGCTAATGTAAATGATGAGAGCAATCTCAAATGAGCCTAAGTAAGTGTTACCAAAACGTACTCTCCTATGAGAGTGTAAGTTAATGAAGAGACCAATCTCTATGAACACTCTAATGAATGTATTGAGATTAACACACTTAATACTAATGATGAGATGAGAAATCATCTAATGAGCTATGATGCCTTCATACTAGAAGTCAGCTTCTATGACGTATGAGTTGAATGTAATGGAACTTTATACTGAGCACCGATAGACTAGCTATGAGCGGTGATGACTTCTTTCGGGAAGGGCGGAGGTTCATGTAACTCTCATGAGATGAGACTGTCTGGCATGCCGGGTATGGGTCTCCTTATATCTCCTAGTCTTCGAACCTATACTGCCAATATTGGGATCTGGCGAGGTTCGATTCCCATGTACGCTAGCATGTTTTGGGTCACTTTGGCCGGTGATTCCACCTCTTTTCGGTGTAGGGGAGACAATGGATTTCATGATGCTCACATGATCTGTGTCGGTTAAAGTTAAAGTTCTCAATGAATGAATGAGGCCAGCCTCAAATGATACACATAATGAAATGAATGATACCAAAGGTGTTAGGATAGGATAATCAAAAGGTGAGTTAGATTCAAGTAATGACATTAGGTCATTCTTGGTCATTGCACAACGAACCCGATGAAAGTCTTAAATTACATCCTAGGTGTAGCTGGTATTTATACTGGGCCATGAATGAAATGAAATGAAGTACGTATGAATGAACGAAGCAGACTCTTTGTTTGCTAAAGCAAACTCCCTAGCTGAGGTCCCATATGTTGAGACCTCATTTATGGGAAGTCTTAGTGATTAAGTCCATGATTCCAAGGTCTCATGGCATACGAATGAATGATATGAACAATGTTATGTGCTATATGAATTATGATATGTGCTATGTGTACGCTGTTATGTGCTGGGTGAAAAATGTTAAGTATGATGATACATGTTACTCTCATGGCATAACTTTCCTAATCCAAATTTGGAAAGCTCATAAACTTTCCTAATCCAAATTTGGAAAGCTTACTCACTTTCCTAATCTCAATTTGGCAAGTCCACTGACTTGACCTTCTATAATCATGTTGATAGGAGAGAGCTATTCTTACTCAGCATGTCCTTGGTGTGTGCTTGCATATAACCATACTTAGTACAAGTGTGTACTAACCCTATACAACTCTAAACTTTTAGGTGCAGGCACAGGTGGACGCTAGAGCTACAGGATCAACGTTGCAGCTATCCGAATGTCGAGCATTCATCCGGACTTGGTAGTCCCTCATGCTTTCGAGGATGCTTGCCCATTTACATTCTATCTTAGTTGTAGGATTGAGCTAGTGGAGTATGTTCCACTAGCGTTTCTTTCCCGTTTTGTTTAGACATTGTATTGGTGCCATTTTGGCAAGTAAATCTTTATTGCTATAATAAAATGTTTCTTTCATTTGATGATCTTAATGTTAGATGGTTGATGGTGAACAATTATGAATATAGTAGAATGTTTAGTAATCATGTTAAGAAACAAAAAGTTTCAAATTTTCCGCTAAAATTAACCTAGATGAAGTAAGAATGACGTAAGTAGGCTTGTCTGCGACCTCTGAGAGGTCAACGACGCCGGTCTCGTCTGGGGTGTAGATTCCGGTCATGACAAAGTTGGTATCAGAGCCCTAGGTAAATTAAGAGAATAATAAGTTCACATCAACCACATTGAGTAGTTTCTAAGTCATGGTAGTGAAGTGCACCACTATCCTGAATTAGAGACTGCATAATGCGTAGGAAAATTTCCCTTCTTCTAATCTTATCGTGCTTTTCCTAATGTTGGATTTTTTGGTGTTATGAGCGTGTCTAACATGAACTCTTGAAGTGTCCAAAATATGAATACAAGGAGAAAAGCAGGAGGAGAGATTGGAGGAGCAGCTGCTGGGGTAATCCAAGTTTTTGCCCAAGCTCCAGCTGCTGGAATAAAGATGTTTGTTAACCCAACTGGGTTGACACATGATGAAGTAAGAACAACGTTGGTATAAATGGCCCAAGCTAGCACTTTACAAGCTCAGGCTATTTGGTTTTATTGATGTGAAGAAGTCTGAGTTGGCATCCTACCAGTTAAAAGATGTAGCTCAATCCTGGTATAAGGTGTGACAGGATAGCAAGGCTTTAGGAGGAGGTCCTATTACTTAGAATCTTTTCAAGATGGCTTTTCTAGAGCGGTTCTTTCCCATGTAAATGAAGGAGGCTAAGGTTGAGGAATTCATCAACCGTAAGCAGGGCACGATGTTAGTCAGGGATTACTACCTGAAGTTCGTAAGACTTTGCAGCCTAGGAGAGGCCACCTAATAAGAAGTGTGGCATAATGCATGGAGGAGAATGTATGATGGACCCTAACGCTTGTTACAGTTGTGGCAAACCGGGTCATATTATGAAGGATTGTCCGAACGGGAGGAAATGTAAGAGCTGATAGGGTTCTTAAAGAATGCCCAATAGTTATATGTGGTAACACTATGCGTGCAGACTTGGTTGAGTTACCCATGCATGATTTTGACATTATTCTTGGTGTGGACTGACTTCATAAATGTTTTGCCTTCATGGATTGTAGTAGTAGGGTTGTGATATTTTGTTTTCCTAATGAAGAAGAGCTAGTCTGGGAGGGGTACAACTCAAGTCGTCCTAATCCCTTGATTTCAAATCTTAAGGCCAATAAAATGATGTCCAAGGGGTTATTATGTCATCTTGTGAGTGTTAATAATTTAGATCATGACATTCCTTCCATAGACTCAGTGCATGTAGTGAATGAGTTCCAAGATGTATTTCCTGATGATTTGCCAGGAGTTCCTCCCCATCGAGAGATTGACTTTGGTATCGATATAGAGCCCGATACTAAACCAATTTCAATTCCTCCTTATAGAATGACTCCAGCAGAACTCAAAGAGTTGAAGCTGCAGTTAAAAGATCTCACTGATAAGGGTTTCATTCAGCCGAGCATATCCCCTTGGGGCGTTCCAGTGTTGTTTGTGAAGAAGAAAGATGGAACCCTTAGAATGTGTATTAATTATCGGCAGCTCAACAAAGTCACTATCAAAAACAAGTATCCACTTCCCAGAATAGATGACTTGTTTGACCAACTCCAAGGGTCTAGTTTTTTTTCGAAGATTGATCTTCGTTCAGGGTACCATCAGCTTAGGGTTAGGGATGGAGATATCCCAAAGATAGCCTTTCGTACCCGTTATGGTCACTATAAGTTCCTAGTCATGTCATTTGGTCTCACGAATGCACCTGCTGCATTTATGGATCTCATGAACAGGGTCTTCCGTGAATACCTTGACTTTTTCGTAATAGTATTCATTGATGACATTCTCATCTACTCTAGGACCAAGGAAGAGCATGAACATCATTTGAGACTAACATTGCAGGTACTTAGACAACATCATTTGTACGCCAAATTCAGCAAGTGTGAATTTTGGCTAAGATCAGTGACCTTCCTGGGTCATGTTGTGTTCGATCAGGGCGTGGAGGTGGATCCCAGGGAGACTGAGGCTGTGAAGAACTAGCCAAAGCCTCTTACTCCCACTGACATCCGTAGCTTTCTGGGATTGGTTGGTTACTACCGCAAGTTTGTGGAGGGCTTTTCTTCTATTGCTGCCCCACTGACAACTTTGACTAAGAAGAAAACCAAGTTTGAATGGATGGAGACTTGTGAGAAGAGTTTCCAGGAGCTCAAGGACAGACTCACTTCAGCCCCGGTGCTTACTTTGCCTAAGTGTGGTGAGAATTACACTGTTTACTGTGATGCATCTAGGGTTGGTTTGGGTTGTGTTCTTACGCAGGCTGGTAAAGTGATAGCCTATGCGTCCAGACAGATCAAGGTTCATGAGAAGAATTATCCCACTCATGACCTGGAGTTAGCAGCTGTGGTGTTTGCACTGAAGCTTTTGAGGCACTACTTGTATGGAGTGCATGTGGATGTGTTCACAGACCACAAGAGTCTCCAGTACGTTTTCACACATAGGGAGTTGAATCTACGTCAGCGGAGATGATTGGAGCTGTTGAAGGATTATGACATGGATGTTCACTACCATCCAGGTAAGTCTAATGTTGTGGATGATGCTTTGAGCAGGATGAGCATGGGAACTACAGCCCACGTTGAAGATGAGAAGAAGGAGTTGGCAAAAGATGTACACAGGCTGGCCAGACTGGTCTGACTCAGATTATTGAGGTTCCGATTTGGAAGTGGGAGGCCATTAAAATGGACTTAGTGGTTGGTCTTTCGAGGACTAGGAGGCAACATGACTCCATATGGGTTATTGTGGATGGATTGACTAAGTCTGCCCACTTTATCCCTGTGAAGTCTATTTACAGAGCCGAGGATTATGCGAGACTTTACATTGATGAGATTGTGAGATGGCATGGGATTCCTTTGTCTATCATTTCAGATAGAGGAGCTCAGTTTACTTCACATTTCTGGAGATCTTTCCAGAACAAGCTTAGTACTGCCTTTCATCCTCAGACTGATGAGCAGGCAGAGTGCACCATTCAGACATTGGAGGACATGTTGAGAGCGTGTCTGATTGACTTCAGGGGTAGCTGGGATGACCATGTGCCTTTGATAGAATTCTCGTATAATAATAGCTATCAGTCCAGCATTAGGATGACACCGTTTGAGCCACTGTATGGTAGGAGGTGTTGATCTCCAGTTGGGTGGTTCGAGGTTCGAGAGTCATCCATTTTGGGTCCAGCGATCATTCGTGAGTCCTTAGAGAAGGTCAGAGCGATTAGGGATAGGTTGTCTACTGCTTACAGTCGACAGAAGTCATATGTAGATAATAGAAAATGACCCTTAGAATTTGATGTTGGTGACTAGGTTTACTTGAAGATATCACCTATGAAAGGGGTGATAAGGTTTGGCAGAAAAGGGAAGTTGAATCCGAGGTATATTGGGCCGTATGAGATCCTACAGCGTGTGGGTTAGGTGGCCTATGAGTTGGCATTGCCTGCAGAGCTAGCTTCTGTTCATCCAGTCTTTCATGTCTCAATGTTAAAGAAGTGCCTAGGTGATCCAGCATCGATTTTACCTGTTGAAGGTTTGGGGGTCGATGAAGACTTGTCTTATGAGGAGGTACCTGTTGATATTTTAGACAGACAGGTCAAGCGGCTAAGGAACAAGGAGGTTGCCACAGTGAAGGTATTGTGGAAGAATCATCTTGTTGAGGGTGTTACGTGGGAGGTCGAGGCCGATATGAGATCCCGCTATCCTCATATTTTCATCCCCTGAGGTTAGACTTCCTATTCTTAAGTCTGAGTTTCTTATCCATCCAGTCTTTGCTGCTATTACTTGTTTGTGAATAGTATCTATGTTATGTTGACTGACATTACGCTAGAGTATTAGTAGTGTCATTCGAAGACGAATGTAACAACCCAAAATCAAAGATGCTAAGTAACGTACTAAGGACCCTAGAACCAGACACCCTAGTACCCTAAGGGTACCCGCATGGACCACACCCCACCGGATGCACTCAACCCATGAGGGTGAGGCTTCCCGGCAAGGTGTGGGGGCCAAGGTCCTACGGCTCAATGCGTGTGGAACCGGGTCCCCGGGCCTATGCACTACCCTAGACAATCAACTTGGTGAGTTGGTTGAGCTAGGTGGGACCAGGTTGGACAAGTTTAGGACCCCGAATATGAGCTTAAACCCGAGTGTGTCCAAACCGGACTTGAAAGGGTTAACCTTACTTTTGGAGGGTCCAGGGGTAAAATGGTCTTTTCCAGGCCAAGGGTAATATCGTAATTACCCTAAGGAATTAATTATTTAATTAGTTATATCAGAGAAAAGGATCCGTTCGGGTCGGATCGACCCGAAGAGACCCATTTCCGCGAAACGGCGTCACCCGAGTTCGAAACCCAACGGATGCAACGTATGGGGGTTTAATTATTGTTTTCAATCTGATTTCGTAAGGGAAAAATGGTCCTTTCACGTATTAGTTAAAATAAATCAGATTTTATTAATTAAACAAAAATCCTATTGACTAAGTCCTAAACTAGACTCCTAAGCCTACAATAACTCTCTCTCTCACACTCTCACGTTCAAACTCTCTCGTTCAAACTCTCTCGTTTCCTCTCTGCCAAAAACAACATTGAAGAACAGAAAAATAAATCGAAGTTCTTCACACTTGAAGAACTCACACGAAATCTCCTTAAAACAAACGTTGAACGCACGTTAGGCTAAGGAAGGTTGTCCTTTGAGTGGTGTTGACATTGAGGAAGCTTAGACGTGATCTTGGGTGTAGTTTTTGGGAAGCAAGTCATAGGTTTAACATCAAAGAGGTATGGGTTTTCTTCTCTCTTGGTCCCTTTCCCAAGAGACCCCTTAAGGTTCAGAATATTCAGTCCGATAACTAGGGTTGTTCCCCTTTGCATGCCCCTGACTAGCTCCCAATGAATTGTAGGTTGGATATGAATTGCTGGTAGATTTAGGTGTATGTTGTGCTTTCGTGCTGAATATGATTATGTTTGTGTACGTGAAATCATGTAAATGACAACCCATGTGTGTTCGAAATTATGTGCAAGTGTGTGCTAGCATTGTGACCGTGATTAGTGTCTCGGCCTAGTCTCCAAGTTGTGAAGTTTTGGTTGTTATTTTACGTGCATAAACCTATGTAAATCGAGATGTTCATTGTAATGAAATGTGGTTGATTAAGGATTAATCTTTTGGCCAATCGAATCTATGAAAGATGCACCTAAAAATGTGTTAAAAAGGTCTATGAACGTACCCTATGAATCAAGTAAAAATGTTGATGAACATGAGCTGAAAAAATGACTAAAATTTCCAGCAACTTATAAGTTTGGTTTAGGCTAAATATTGATGAATAGAATCTGGAAATTTATTGAATGATAAAGGGATGAGGCCACCAGGATTCGAACCCGTGACCTCACTCGTGTGCGAAATTAAATCACGGAAAAGAGTGGGGGTCGGCGGATTTGATCTTTGGTGCTGGCTGAGTAAAAATGATTTAGAAAACGTGAGGAGTGGGATTCGAACCCACAACCTCTCGGTCAGCAACTAAGGACAAAATGAAATAACAGAAATGTGAGGCGTGGGAATCGAACCCACGACCTCTAGGAGGAAAAGGGAAAAAGAAAATAAAATGAAGTGAGGCTATAGGGGTTCGATCCCACAACCTCACGGTCAACTCAAAAAAGTCAATAATTAAAAGAAAATAAAATAAGGACGCTGTGGGGGTTCGATCCCACACCCCCTCGGTCCTAAGAGAGTGAAAGAAAAAAAAAATAAGGAGAAAAGAAACATTGTTGTTGAGACTCGATCTCGGGTCCCAACGTCCTAAAGGACCAAAAATGAAATGAAAATAAAAAGAAAATGTAAGTGTTGTCCAAGGGATTCGAACTTGGGTTCCCTTACCCAATCTCCGTATTGATGCATAAGTCATACGTGAATGAATGATCAACATAATGCTACTTACGTAGATCGAAACCGAGATCATGGCATACATACAAGATGCATAAGTCTTGTATCACATAATCTTAGGAAGATATGAATCACTTAGAAGAAATATGAATGAAGCCTCATGGCTTGTATGTATAGACCCATAAGTCTAACATACGTTTAAAAGTAAGTGAACCTAAGATGTAGGTAATGAAATGATGAAACCCTAGAAGGGTTAAGTACGAGTGTAAGACACACTAAATGGCCAAGTACATTGGCATATGATGAAATGAACAATGAAATGATGAAATGAACAATGAAATGATGAAACCCTAGAAGGGTTAAGTAAGGGTGTGAAACACACTAAATGGCCAAGTGCATTGGCATATGATGAAATGAACATTCACGTAATAAGGGGTGAGTAACTATGAAGAGCAAGTGTGCTAATGATAATGAATGTGGTGACAACATGATATGAGGCTAATGTAAATGATGAGAGCAATCTCAAATGAGCCTAAGTAAGTGTTACCAAAACGTACTCTCCTATGAGAGTGTAAGTTAATGAAGAGACCAATCTCTATGAACACTCTAATGAAGGTATTGTGATTAACACACTTAATACTAATGATGAGATGAGAAATCATCTTATGAGCTATGATGTCCTCATATTAGAAGCCAACTTCTATGACGTATGAGTTGAATGTAATGGAACTTTATACTGAGCACCAATAGACTAGCTATGAGCGGTGATGCCTTCTTTCGGGAAGGGCAGAGGTTCACGTAACTCTCATGAGATGAGACTTTCCGGCATGCCGAGTATGGGTCTCCTTATATCTCCTAGTCTTCGAACCTATACTGCCAATATAGAGATCTGGCAGGGTTCGATTCCCATGTACGCTAGCATGTTTTGGGTCACTTTGGACGGTGATTCCACCTCTTTTCGGTGTGGGGGAGACACTGGATTTCATGATGCTCACATGATCTATGTCGGTTAAAGTTAAAGTTCCAATGAATGAATGAGGCCAGCCTCAAATGATGCACACAATGAAACGAATGATACAAAGGTGTTAGGATAGGATAATCAAAAGGTGAGTTAGATTCAAGTAATGACATTAGTTCATTCTTGGTCATTGCACAACGAACCCGATGAAAGTCTTAAACTACATCCTAGGTATAGCTTGTGTTTACACTGTCCCATGAATGAAATGAAATAAAGTACGTATGAATGAACGAAGCAGACTCTGTGTTTGCTAAAGCAAACTCCCTAGTTGAGGTCCCATATGTTGAGCCCTCATTTCTGGGAAGTCTTAATAATTAAGTCCATGATTCCAAGGTTTCATGGCATACGAATGAATGATATGAACAATGTTATGTGCTATATGAATTATGATATGTGCTATGTGTACGCTGTTGTGTGCTGGGTGAAAAGTGTTAAGTATGATCATGCATGTTACTCTCATGGCATGCCTTTCCTAATCCAAATTTGGAAAGCTCATAAACTTTCCTAATCCAAATTTGGAAAGATCACTCACTTTCCTAATCTCAAGTTGGCAAGTCCACTGACTTGACCTTCTATAATCATGTTGATAGGAAAGAGCTATTCTTACTCAGCATGTCCTTGGTGTGTGCTTGCATATAACCATACTTAGTACAAGTGTGTACTAACCCTATACAACTCTAAACTTTTAGGTGCAGGCACAGGTGGACGCTAGAGCTACAGGATCAACGTTGCAGCTATCCGGATGTCGAGCATTCATTCGGACTTGGTAGACCCTCATGCTTTCGAGGATGCTTGCCCATTTACATTCTAGCTTAGTTATAGGATTGAGCTAGTGGAGTATGTTCCACTAGCGTTTCTTTCCCATTTTGTGTAGACATTGTATTGGTGCCATTTTGGCAAATAAATCTTTATTTCTATAATAAACTGTTTCATTCATTTGATGATCTTAATGTTAGATGGTTGATGGTGAACAATTATGGATGTAGTATAATGTTTAGTAATCATGTTAACAAGCAAAAAGTTTTAAATTTTCCGCTAAAATTAACCTAGATGAAGTAAGAATGACGTAAGTAGGATTGTCTGTGACCTCTTAGAGGTCAACGACGCCGGTCTCGTCTGGGGTCTAGATTAAGGTCGTGACAAAACGAATATAGACGGAGATGACGAATCAAAGGAGATGATTCTTCAAGCTTCAATTTCAAGAATCAAGCGTAATACTCGTACGTTAATTTGTAACCAACTTGACAAGATTCAACTATTAATAAACGAGAAAATATGGTCAGTGCATCATATTATTGCTACGGATGTTTTCAAAGAAGATATAAAAGAAGATCCTGACAAAGCATGGAGGAATACTGTTTTGCAACCACGCCTAGATATTGTGAAAAGATTTCTCAAAAATGAATATTATTATTGAGTGTACATAAACAATCGTTATCTCCATCTTCTATTTTGGTCACATTAATTTTTGACCTATTATGTACAGTATGTATCGCATTACAAATATACAAATGATATGACCCTTCTTTCTATATATGTCTCTTATCTGTAAAAGTTTTTTTATTTATAGATGAAATATTTCTTTTAAGTTCCGATCCAAGCCCAAGAACCAAGTCCAAGTCCAAGTCTTCTACATTTAATATATTTTAATATGAATACGTATGTACACAATAACGTGAGATCACTCATATAGAGTTATAAAATAATAAATTACCATAAATGTTTGGGAAGATTCCACCCTAAAATGATTTGAAAGAATAGAATTCTTAACTCAAAAATTAAAATTGTTACGTAGACAAAGAAGATAAAATAGTAAATTTGTAATCTATCAGTAATAAATATATTATACCTAATTCTATCACGGTGATTGAAGTTTGATTCAATAAAATCCTTATCTATTATTATATGGTGCACAAGTCAATATAAATACTCGAAATTGAAATAGTTATAGATAATTGTTCACTTTCCTCTTATGGAATTAGACTTAACACTTATGACGTGTTGTTAAATAGTGTAAGATTTGACGCATTATAACTTCCATATATTCCGTCAGAAATATTATTGAGTTCTTTTTTACAATCCTTGTGTAATAGATCTTTTCGTTAACAATATTTGTGATCTCATAACAATATATATCTAGAAACATCATCCTAAAATAATTTAAGCTTTATCTTCAAAATTCAAGGTGACACATCTCTAAATGTTTTCATGAACTCTTCTATTCTAAACGATATGAATATATATTTAATTTGGTATGCTAATTAATAAACTTATAATTAATAACATTTTTACTATAAAAGACCAGCTCGATGTGATCTCCAAACAACGTACACTAATAACTTTATCCTAAAATATATTTAATAATAATTTCCAAAATAAAAGTTGACATATCTATAAACTTTTCAAAAGTCATTCTTATCCTAAAATATATATGTAATTATGAAATTGGTATGTCAATTAATAAGTCCACAACAGATTTTACTATAAAAGCCGAATGCAATTTCTTTTCACATTCAGCACCAAGAAAAATTATATTTTTACATAGTATATTCCAAGTCAAGCAAGGTTTCTACTTACTAGCTTTATATTTACAAGATTTTTAATGTCTGACTTTATTCATTCACTATCATAAACTAATTATTATTTTTATTTTATTTTTTGTGTAGATAAAATGAATACTTACCTCAACAATGAAGAGTTCAACAAGAAGAAAGTGATCTTCGTAATGGGGGCCACAGGAACGGGAAAATCCCATCTCTCTATTGACCTTGCCACCTATTTTCGAGGAGAAATAATCAACTCGGATAAAATGCAAGTTTACAAGGGACTCGAAATTGTTACAAACAAGATCACACACACTAAGAAACAAGGCGTATGACATTATTTGTTAGGTATATATATTTATGTCAAAGTTATATCAAATGACTACCTAGACAATTTTATTGTAGTAATTATAGATTCTAGTGAAAAATATACTTTACTATTAAAAAATTATTTCTTTCAACTCTAATAAAATTAATTTGATCATATTTTTTTAGGTGAAATTGTGCCAGATTCAGACTTCACAGCTGAAGATTTTTGTTTGCAAGTTGTTGTCTACATAGATAAAATACTGAAGACTCAACGTGTTCCAATTATTGTTGGAGGGTCAAATTCGTATATTGAAAAACTTGTGGAAGACCCTGTGTTCATGTTCCAACATTAGTATGATAGTTGCTTTATTTGGATTGATGTTGAGCAATCAGTCTTGAACCGTAGAGTTGACATGAGGGTTGATCAAATGGTCAACGCAGGTATTTTTATAATTATTTTATGTATCAATCAAAATTTAATATCATTCAGCTAGCTAAAATCTTTTCTTATATAATATTCTTAATAATACATTTGGTTATCAAATCTATGTTCTACTAAATTTGTGTTGCATGCAGGGCTAGTGGATGAGGTGCGACAGATTTTCACTCCAAATGCATATTAGACCAAAGTAATCAGACGGTCCATTGGTGTCCCTGAAATGGACAGATATTTAAGGGAAGAAACGAATATAGACGGAGATGATGAATCAAAGGAGATGATTCTTCAAGCTTCAATTTCAAGTGTCAAGCGTAATACTCGTACGTTAATTTATAACCAACTTGACAAGATTCAATGATTAATAAACGAGAAATGTGGTCAGTGAATCATATTATTGCTACGGACGTTTTCAAAGAAGATAGAAAAGAAGATCCTGACGAAGCATGGAGGAATACTGTTTTGCAACCATGCATAGATATTCTCAAAAGATTTCTCAAAAATGAATAATATTATTGAGTGTACATAAACATTCGTTATCTCCATCTTCTGTTTTGGTTACTTTAATTTTTGACCTATTCTGTACAGTATGTATAGCATTACAAATATACATATGATATGACCCTTCTTTCTATATATGTTACTCTTATCTGTAGAAAAATTCTCATTTATAGATGAAATATTTCTTTTAAGTTCCGATACAAGCCCAAGCCCCAAGTCCAGGTCCAAGTCTTCTATATTTAATTTATATTAATATGAATACGTACGTACACAAATACATGAGATCACTCATATTGTCAAGCTAATAGAGTTATAAAATAATAAATTACCATAAATGTTCGGGAATATTCCACCCTAAAATGATTTTAAAGAATAGAATTCTTAACTCAAAAATTAAAAATGTTACATAGACAAAGAAGATAAAATAGTTAATTTGTAACCTATCGGTAATGAATATATTATACCTAATTCTATCACGGTGATTGAAGTTTGATTCAATAAAATCCTTATCTATAATTATATGGTGCACAAGTCAATATAAATACTCGTAATTGAAATAGTTATAGATAATTGTTCACTTCCCTCTTATGGAATTAGACTTAACACTTATGACGTGTTGTTAAATAGTGTAAGATTTGACGCATTATAACTTCAATATATTCCGTCAGAAATATTATTGAATTATTTTTTATAATACTTTTGTAATAGATCTTTTCGTGAACTCTATATGTGATCTCATAACAATATACATCTAGAAACATCATCCTAAAACAGTTTAAACTTTATCGTTAAAATTCAAGGTGACACATCTCTAAATTTTTTCATGAACTATTCTTATTCTAAAAGATATGAATATAATTTAATTTGGTATACTAATTAATAAACTCATAATTAATCACATTTTTACTATAAAAGACCAGCTCTATGTGATCTCCAAACAACGTACACTGATAACTTTATCCTAAAATATATTTAATAGTAATTACCAAAATAAAAGTTGACATATCTATAAACTTTTCAAAAGTCCATCTTATCCAAAAATATATCAGTAATTATGAAATTGGTATGTCAATTAATAAGTCCACAAACAGATTTTACTATAAAAGCAGAATGCAATTTCTTTTCACATCCACCATCAAGAAATATTACATTTTTACATAGTATATTCCAAGTCAAGCAAGGTTTCTACTTACTAGAATTATATTTACAAGAATTTTAATGTCTGACTTTATTCATTCACTATTATAAACTAATTATTATTTTTATTTATTTGTTTTGTGTAGATAAAATGAATACTTACCTCAACAATGAAGAGTTCAACAAGAAGAAACTGATCTTCATAATGGGGGCCACAGGAACGGGAAAATCCCGTCTTTCTGTTGACCTTGCGACCAATTTTCGAGGAGAAATAATCAACTCGGATAAAATACAGATTTACAAGGGACTCGAAATTGTTACAAACAAGATCACACACACTGAGAAACAAGACGTACGACACTATTTGTTAGGTATATATACTTATTTCAAAGAATACTTATACCAAATGACTACCTAGATTATTTTATAGTAGTAATTATAGATTCTAGTGAAAAATATACTTTACAATTAAAAAATTATTTCTTTCAATTCTAATAAAGTTAATTTGATCACATTTTCTTAGGTGAACTTGAGCCAGATTCAGACTTCACAGCAGAAGTTTTTTGTTTGCAAGTTGTTGTCTACATAGATAAAATACTGAAGACTCAACGCGTTCCCATTATTGTTGGATGGTCAAATTCATATATTGAAAAACTTGTGGAAGACCCTGTGTTCATGTTCAAATATAAGTATGATAGTTGCTTTATTTGTATTGATGTTGAGCAATCAGTCTTGAACCGTAGAGTTGACATGAGGGTTGATCAAATGGTCAACGCAGGTAAGTTTTGTAATGTATCAATCAAAATTTAATATCATTCAGCTAGGTAAAAACTTTTCTTATATAATTTTCTTAATAATACATTTGATTATCAAATCTATGTTCTACTAAATTTGTGTTGCATGCAGGGCTAGTGGATGAGGTGCGACAGATTTTCATTCCAAATGCAAATTACACCAAAGGAATCCGACGGTCCATTGGTGTCCCTGAAATGGACAGATATCTAATGGAAGAAACGAATATACACGGAGATGATGAATCAAAGGAGATGATTCTTCAAGCTTCAATTTCAAGTATCAAGTGTAATACTCGTACGTTAATTTGTAACCAACTTGACAAGATTCAACGATAAATAAACGAGAAAATGTGGTCAGTGCATCATATTATTGCTACGGACATTTTCAAAAAAGATAGAAAAGAAGATCCCGACGAAGTATGGAGGAATACTGTTTTGCAACCATGCCTAGATATTGTGAAAAGATTTCTCAAAAATGAATAATATTATTGAGTGTACATAAACAGTCGTTATCTCCATCTTCTGTTTTTGGTCACTTCAATTTTTGACCTATTCTGTACATTATGTATCGCTCTTTCTATATATGTTACTCTTATCTGTAGAATAAGTCTTATTTATAGATGAAATATTTATTTTAAGTTCCGATCCAAGCCCAAGCCCCAAGTCCAGGTCCAAGTCTTCTATATTTAATATATATTAATATGAATACGTACGCACACAATTACATGATATCACTCATTTTGTAAAGCTAATAGAGTTATAAAATAATAAATTACCATAAATGTTCGGGAAGATTCCACCCTAAAAGGATTTTGAAGAATAGAATTCTTAACTCTAAAATTAAAAACGTTACGTAGACAAAGAAGATAAAATAGTAAATTTGTAACCTATCGGTAATGAATATATTATACCTAATTCTATCACGGTGATTGAATTTTGATTCAAAAAATCCTTATCTATTATTATATGGTGCACAAGTCAATATAAACACTCGTAATTGAAATAGTTATAGATAATTGTTCACTTCCCTCTTATGGAATTAGACTTAACACTTATGACGTGTTGTTAAATAGTTTAAGATTTGACGCATTATCACTTCAATATATTCCTTCAGAAATATTATTGAGTTCTTTTTTAAAATCCTTTTGTAATAGATCTTTTCGCAACTCTATTTGTGATCTCATAACAATATACATCTAGAAACATCATCCTAAAATAATTTAAGATTTATCGTCAAAATTCAAGGTGACACATCTCTAAATTCTTTCATGAACTATTCTTATTCTAAAAGATATGAATATATATTTAATTTGGTATACTCATTAATAAACTTATAATTAATCACATTTTTACTATAAAAGACCAGCTCTATGTGATCTCCAAACAACGTACACTAATAAGTTTATCCTAAAATATATTTAATAATAATTACCAAAATAAATGTTGACATATCTATAAACTTTTGAAAAGTCATTCTTATCCTAAAATATATCAGTAATTATGAAATTGGCATGTCAATTAATAAGTCCACAAACAGATTTTACAATAAAAGCCGAATGCAATTTCTTTTCACATCCACCATCAAGAAATATTATATTTTTACATAGTATATTACAAGTCAAGCAAGGTTTCTACTTACTAGCTTTATATTTACAAGATTTTAATGTCTGACTTTATTCATTCACTATTGTAAACTAATTATTATTTTTATTTTATTTGTTTTGTGTAGATAAAATGAATACTTACCTCAACAATGAAGAGTTCAACAAGAAGAAAGTGATCTTCATAATGGGGGCCATAGGAACAGGAAAATCCCGTCTCTCTGTTGATCTTGCGACCCATTTTCGAGGAGAAATAATCAACTCGGATAAAATGCTGACGAAGTTAAATATTAAACCATGATGAGATATGATTGGTCAATGGCAATAGAATAGTTAGAAAATGTTTATCCATGTATGTGGGGGGGCTAAATTAAACTTGCAACCATCATCCTTATACAGTAAATGATAGGTCAATTGTAATATGTGGGTTTGGTCCTTAATTTTTTAAAATTATCAGGCTGTGATTTAAGTTTTAATAAATTGAGATAGGTAATTAAATATTAGGTATATTGAATTATTTTGATATCATTGAAGTTATGTCAATTGGAGGAATTAAAACTTACCATTAGATTTGAAAGGTAGAAAATTAATTATAGAATTAGGTGGCTTTTTGGATATACGTTAGACATAGAATAATATGAATGTTTATAGACTCGTCAACGTATAAATTATGCATCTATACTTGATAGATTGGAAAGGCTCAGAGGCATTAAGGAAATCAAAAGCACTGAAGAGGTAGTTTGCTTGATTTTGGTTCTTCGGTGGAGGTAGGTTATGGTTTATGCTATTTGATAGTAAACTCTTAATAGTGATTGATATGCATTGAATGATATTGTAAAGTTTTCTATGTACTTGATTGTGTGATTGTGTGGCTTGGTTGTGTTTTTTTTGATTGGTCTGAAATCCTGAAGACTCAACGTGTTGAAGAGAAGATCCAGTCCAAGCTAGAAGCATTAGCTCACCCTGAAATCCGGTGTAGTGAAGACTGGCTAGAATTGCTGTTGAGTTGAAGACGACGGTAAGTTTGCTGCATTTCCCAAATAACAAAGAAAGAAACAACAAGTAGGGGGTCAGTACAAAACACAAGTACTGAGTAGGTATCATCGGCCAACTCAAAATAGAAAACAGTATATATCAGTTCATATCATAAATCAACTACAATACTCAACATGTAGCAACAAGTACTATAATCATCAATAAGTACTACCAAGTTCATCCATGGGACTGTCGCAAAGCCTCAATACCAACTCATTTGGGAAATTAGGTTCATTACATTGAGTATATAACATTCTCTCAGATTTCATATCTTTTCTTCTCTTGTGTCGGTATCGTGACCCTCCGATCCCCTAATTCTATGTGTCGGAACGTGACACTCCGATCCCCTAATTCTACGTGTCGGTTCGTGACCCCCGATCCACTAATACTATGTGTCGGAACGTGACACTCCGATCCCCTAATTCTATGTGTCGGAACGTGACACTCCGATCCCCTAATTCTATGTGTCGGTTCGTGACACCCGACCCACTAATACTATGTGTCGGAACGTTACACTCCGATCCCCTAATTCTAACAATTCATCAAGCCTTCTTTTATACCAAGGCATCACCAATCTCATTACTTTAGTTCATCAAGCCTTCTTTTATACCAAGGCATCATCAATAACAAGGTAAATTAGGGTTCTTCAAGATTTTGGATTCAAAAGCTTCATTATGCTTATTTTATCACAATCACATAATCACATTCATGCAAGCATACAATTAAGCATATAGAAGGGTTTACAATACTACCAATACATATCATTCACTATTAAGAGTTACTACGAATAGTATCAAAACCATAACCTACCTTCACCAAGGATTCTTGATCAAGCAAGCAATCTCTCAAAGCTTTTTGTTTCCTCTTTGGTTGTCTCTCTCTATCGATCGTTTCTTTCTCTCCTTCTTCTCTCTATTTTTTCTTCTTCCAAACTCTCTCTCTTTTCCCTAATTAGCAAATAATTAGGTATAAAAGATGAGGAAATAACCCAATAAGTAACTCAAGGTCATCTCCTTTACACCCCCAAGAATTTGAGTATTAACATTAACACGAAATTCATAATTATAGCAGGAATATTCCAAAAACGCCCCTTTAAACTTACCCACGAAATCCGACCCAGACTGGGGATTACGCAACCGTGGACGGCCCGTCGTACCTTGCGACGGTCCGTCCTGCAGGTTCGTCACAAACCTTCAGAGACTCAATTTCCTTGATGAGTCTGAGACCGGTTCGTGTGCCTACGTATGGTCCGTCGCTGCAATTCCGGCACGACGGAAAGATGAATTGCCTTCCCAGTACCCAATTCTCAAGAGTTGAAGTGTTTTGAAACGGAACCTCACAACGGTCCGTCGTGTCTGTGACGGTCCGTCCTGCAGGTCCGTCACAGAGTTCAGAGAGTCGATTTCAGCACTCAAATATAAGAATTCCAAATGTTTGGAACGAGACACCCTCGACGGTCCGTCGTGCCCATGACGGTCCATCGTGGGATACGTCGTCTCAGACAGTTTTTCCAGAAATAAAATCTGCTGCTCAAAACGACTAAGCAGGTCGTTACAATGTAAGCCAAATTCTACCAGATTTTAAAGTATCAGGTCTTAAATTAAGATTTCTCTTAATAAATATTATACTAAAACACCTCATAATACACACTATAAATACAATGCCTCTACAATTTTAATACAAGCACCACCCAAACGTAGCTGCTGTTCGGGACCAATAAAATGATCTTTCGGACATATGAATCCAATATACACTGTTCAAATCAACCAACAAGATGTACGGAACATGTAGTTCAAATTGTAGCTCAATCCAACGGTTAGTTAATTGGAAAACACGATCTGAAGGTTGCTGGTCGGAGAAAAGGTATGCAGCAAAATAAATCTTTTTCTTCTCTCTTGTCTCTTGTTAGTTCTCTCTCAAAACCTCTCTTATGTCCTAATGTCTTTCAAGGAAAATACTAATGAGTGGTTCAATTTTTCTCTTAAGACCATCCTCTATTTATACAATTGTGCTTTTTCTTGCAAAGTCAAAATCAACTATTAATAGGATTACAATTCCAATTCTTTTCATTATAGAATTGGAAACCAAATAAAGAGAATAATTTCAATCCTTTTTCAAGTACGATTAGGCCTGGTGTCAAACTCTTAAGCAAATACTAAATTTGATATCACAACCGGTAAAACACTTTCAAAACTTTGTTGCCACTAAAACTGATTCTAAATGAGAATTTTCGATAATAGTACAACAAACATAAATCATATAGGACATATATAACTTTCTATTTTTACCATCATGCTTAGCCAGATCTTTCCATCATCAAGAAGTGAACCTTTTCCTCAACATGACACCTTAAACTCAGGTATACCAATCAAATTTAAGGGACTAACTAAATTTTAAAGGCATTTTCTTACTAAAATCTTCAATTTAGTTCACCCAAGTATATTTACTAGGACTTTCTTTCCCTATAAGTTTGTTATTCTAGTATCAATCTAACTTTTGAAGCTTAAGAGAAAATCGCAGTCCTCATTCAGAACCCACAAGATACATTTCACAATCTAAATGTATTACTATTGTACCACAGATCAACACTAACATTTTCCTTAATTTTATTTCTTTTCTTTTCAAAAAAATAATAATTCTCAATTCATATATGTTATGATAACTTTACTAACTGTAATTTTCGAAAAAATGGTGTTCATTATCTATACATCCCTCACAAAACTTCTTGAATGTTGTAACCTTGGCAAAGTCATGTTGCTTCACCCCATCTACCTCCATCACCAAAATCAATTACTTCATAATATGATTTTGTTGAAACAACCATTTATAAAAATTGAACATGCAAATCTAACCTCAATCTCTTCACAAAGCTGTGAATCCACTCTTTTAGAGTGAAGTAAAGTTAAGTCGCATATATGGATAAAGCAAGAATTTGGCCTCCGAAGAAAGAACATATATCTTCTCTTAATCAATATTCAGGAACTCATCTCGCTCCATATTCCTCAAAATCTAGGGGATATACTTACCCATGATAAAATAGAAAAATGTTTCCATAGTATTAATTAGTGTCTTTGATAATAGATACTTAACCTGAGACTACTACCATCTCCTTGAAATTGGTATACCGTAAACTCAATACAAAAATCGTACTACCATATCAATCTTATGAAATAACTCAAAACAATCAGCAATGAACACATAAACATCTTTATGATCAATACCTATGAAGAATGAGGTTTCAACTTTAAGAACTTAATAAAAATATCATACTAGTCACTAGTCATTACATTCCTATAGTGAATCGGGAAAACATATCTATTTCTAAGGACACCTCCTCTTTTGTTAGTGTTGGTGTTCCCAATTCTACTACTCTAGTATTAGCAATATGCGAAATAGAGTGAAGAAGTTTAGATACCAATTTGTATCACCTAGATACCAATTGGATTCAAGTAGTAGCACGAAAGAAAGAAAGAAATGAGTTTTCCTAAAGTCTTATAGCCTCTTCAAGAAAAGTAAAGGCGTCCCAATACCATTTTTCAAGACTCTACTAGACTTGTCCTTGTGTGATGAGATCACTGAACCTAACGCTCTGATACCAAGTTTGTCACGACCCAAATCGAGTCGTGAGTGGCACCCACACTTAACTTCCTATGTGGGAGAACCAAATAATTCAACATTAACTTACAAAATACAATCACAATGCGGAAGCTTAAAATCTTATTAAATATTGTTTCTCAAAACCTGAAAGTCATCACATCAAGGACGTCTAATCTTCAAAATATTAAGTCCAAGATTATTAAAGACACCAAATAAATGAATACAATAGTTAATGTCCGAAAACTAAGGACATCATGCCATGACCAAAAGAATCCAACACACTCTTGAATGAATAGCTCAACATGGAACCTGATATGCTGGAGATTGACCAGAGCTGATGGAAAGTCAAAGTCGCAGGTACACTCACTGCACTTCACAAAAGTAAACAAAGAAAAACACACGTAGGGATCAGTACGGGGCAACATGTACTAAGTAGGTATCATCAGCCAACTCAAAATAGAAATCAATATATATTGAATAATAATATAAAATCAACTACAATACTTAATAGGTGACAAGCAACAAACAACATGAACCAGTATCAACAACACTAAAGCAAGTATGTAATAAGTCAACAATATCAGGATCATCCATGAGGACTCACGCCTCCAACCAAACCATTTGGGGAATTGGGTTCTTTGAGATTGAGTACATTCCGTTAATTCAATATGTTTTTCCTTTAATATTACCGTGTCGGAACGTGACACTCCGATCCAATTATACCGTGTCAGAACGTGACACTCTGATCCAATTATATCGTTAATTTATTATTTATTATCACCATTTTTCTATTCATTGATAATATTTCATCAAGCCTTCTTTATTCAAGGCATCACTTCGATAAAGAGGGTTCAAGAATATAAATTTCACGGTCTCAGGATTTCAGACCAATCAAAAAAAACACAACCAAGCCACACAATCACACAATCAAGTACATAGAAAACTTTACAATATCATTCAATGCATATCAATCACTATTAAGAGTTTACTATCAAATAGCATAAACCATAACCTACCTCCACCGAAGAACCAAAATCAAGCAAACTACCTCTTCAGTGCTTTTGATTTCCTTAATGCCTCTGAGCCTTTCCAATCTATCAAGTATAGATGCATAATTTATACGTTGACGAGTCTATAAACATTCATATTATTCTATGTCTAACGTATATCCAAAAAGCCACCTAATTCTATAATTAATTTTCTACCTTTCAAATCTAATGGTAAGTTTTAATTCCTCCAATTGACATAACTTCAATGATATCAAAATAATTCAATATACCTAATATTTAATTACCTATCTCAATTTATTAAAACTTAAATCACAGCCTGATAATTTTAAGAAATTAAGGACCAAACCCACATATTACAATTGACCTATCATTTACTGTATAAGGATGATGGTTGCAAGTTTAATTTAGCCCCCCCACATACATGGATTAAATATTTTCTAACTATTCTATTGCCATTGACCAATCATATCTCATCATGGTTTAATATTTAACTTCGTCACATTTTTATCCAAAATTTCAACCAATCACTGAACCAATTGCATGCATATTATCACTACACCTTTCTGTTTCATAATTTCTTTAATCCCCTAACAACTATCCACGCAATTAAATAATTACCACCCCTACTTTCATTTAAAAATCCAATTTTCCGATCCATAAAATCAACTCATGTAACACCATATGCACATATATGAATTTAACACTAATTTCCTTACCTCTTTAACAATTCCCATTATTATCTTGGAGTTGGTCACTTGGAATTTTTCCAATGATTACAGGTTCCAGGTAGACTAAACAAATAAGGTTTCTACCAAAGTTTTTAACCTAAGGCGTCAATAATCAATATCCACAAATTTACCATACATTCTAATAACAATTCATCTCCATGTTACTAGTGATGTAAAATTTAACAATAGAATTAGAACAATTCGTAGACCCAAACCTGAGAAGCTCGTCTGCTGCTCTGCATAGTTTTTGCACGAATAAACCCTCTTCTCCATTTGTTTTTACAGATTATTTCCTTACCCTAATTATAATATAACCAATTATAAAAGTGATAAAAGTGACCCACTACTAATTTTTAACGTTTTTTATCTTTAACCACCAACTAAATTAATTATTAAAAACTACCCCACTATATTCATAATTGTACTTACCAATAGTCCAAAATACCCATATAAAGTATATCGAAAAGTATTTTATAAAATATAAACTTCTAATATTCAAACGACTAAATGGGTCGTTACATTAAGTTCCGATCCAAGCCCAAGCCCCAAGTCCAAGTCCAAGTCTTCTAATTTAATATATATTAATATGAATACGTACGTACACAATTACATGAGATCACTCATACAAGCTAATAGAGTTATAAAATAAATTACCATAAATGTTCGGGAAGATTCCACCCTAAAAGGATTTTAAAGAATAGAATTCTTAACTCAAAACTTAAAAATGTTACATAGACAAAGAAGATAAAATAGTTAATTTGTAACCTATCGGCAATTAATATATTATACCTAATTCAATCACGGTGATTGAAGTTTGATTCAATAAAATCACTATCTATTACTATATGGTGCACAAGTCAATATAAATACTCGTAATTGAAATAGTTATAGATAATTGTTCACTTCCCTCTTATGGAATTAGACTAAACACTTATGACGTGTTGTTAAATAGTGTAAGATTTGACGCATTATAACTTCAATATATTCCGTCAGAAATATTATTGATTTCTTTTTTACAATCCTTTTGTAATAGATCTTTTCGTCAACTCTATTTGTGATCTCGTAACAATATACATCTAGAAACATCATCCTAAAATAATTTAAGCTTTATAGTCAAAATTCAAGGTGACACATCTCTAAATTTTTTCATGAACTATTCTTATTCTAAAAGATATGAATATATATTTAATTTGGTATACTAATTAATAAACTTATAATTAATCACATTTTTACTATAAAAGACCAGCTCTATGTGATCTCCAAACAACGTACACTAATAACTTTATCCTAAAATATATTTAATAATAATTACCAAAATAAAAGTTGACATATCTATAAACTTTTCAAAAGTCATTCTTATCCTAAAATATATCAGTAATTATGAAATTGGTATGTCAATTAATAAGTCCACAAAAAGATTTTACTATAAAAGCCGAATGCAATTTCTTTTCATATCCACCATCAAGAAATATTATATTTTTACATAGTATATTACAAGTCAAGCAAGGTTTCTACTTACTAGCTTTATATTTACAAGATTTTTAATGTCTGACTTTATTCATTCACTATTATAAACTAATTATTGTTTTTATTTTATTTGTTTTGTGTAGATAAAATGAATACTTACCTCAACAATGAAGAGTTCAACAAGAAGAAAGTGATCTTCATAATGGGGGCCACAGGAACGGGAAAATCCCGTCTCTCTGTTGACCTTGCGACCCATTTTCAAGGAGAAATAATCAACTCGGATAAAATGCAGATTTACAAGGGACTCGAAATTGTTACAAACAAGATCACACACACTGAGAAACAAGGCGTACGACACTATTTGTTAGGTATATATACTTATTTCAAAAAATACTTATACCAAATGACTACCTAGATAATTTTATAGTAGTAATTTTAGATTCTAGTGAAAAATATACTTTACTATTAAAAAATTATTTCTTTCAATTCTGATAAAGTTAATTTGATCTGATTTTCTTAGGTGAATTGAGCCAGATTCAGACTTCACAGCTGAAGATTTTTGTTTGCAAATTGTTGTCTACATAGATAAAATACTGAAGACTCAACGTGTTCCAATTATTGTTGGAGGGTCAAATTCGTATATTGAAAAACTTGTGGAAGACCCTGTGTTCATGTTCAAATATAAGTATGATAGTTGCTTTATTTGGATTGATGTTGAGCAATCAGTCTTGAACCGTAGAGTTGAGATGAGGGTTGATCAAATGGTCAACGCAGGTAATTTTTGTAATTATTTTATGTATCAATCAAAATTTAATATCATTCAGCTAGCTAAACACTTTTCTTATATAATTTTCTTAATAATACATTTGGTTATCAAATCTATGTTCTACTAAATTTGTGTTGCATGCAGGGCGAGTGGATGAGGTGCGACAGATTTTCATTTCAAATGCAGATTACACCAAAGGAATCCGACGGTCCATTGGTGTCCCTGAAATGGACAGATATTTAAGGGAAGAAACGAATATAGACGGAGATGATGAATCAACGGAGATGATTCTTCAAGCTTCAATTTCAAGTATCAAGCTTAATACTCGTACGTTAATTTGTAACCAACTTGACAAGATTCAACGATTAATAAACGAGAAAATTTGGTCAGTGCATCATATTATTGCTACGGACGTTTTCAAAGAAGATAGAAAAGAAGATCCTGACGAAGCATGGAGGAATACTGTTTTGCAACCATGCCTAGATATTGTGAAAAGATTTCTCAAAAATGAATAATATTATTGAGTGTACATAAACAGTCGTTATCTCCATCTTCTGTTTTGGTCACTTTAATTTTTGACCTATTATGTACATTATGTATCGCATTACAAATATACATATGATATGACCCTTCTTTCTATATATGTTACTCTTATCTGTAGAAAAATTCTTATTTATAGATGAAATATTTCTTTTAAGTTCCGATCCAAGCCCAAGCCCCAAGTCCAGGTCCAAATCTTCTATATTTAATATATATTAATAAGAATACGTACGTACATAATTACATGAGTTCACTCATATTGTCAAGCTAATAGAGTTATAAAATAATAAATTACCATAAATGTTCGGGAAGATTCCACCCCAAAAGGATTTTAAAGAATAGAATTCTTAACTCAAAATTAAAAATGTTACATAGACAAAGAAGATAAAATAGTTGATTTGTAACCTATCGGTAATGAATATATTATACCTAATTCTATAATGGTGATTGAAGCTTGATTCGGTAAAATCATTATCTATTATTATATGGTGCACAAGTCAATATAAATACTCGTAATTGAAATAGTTATAGATAAATGTTCACTTCCCTCTTATGGAATTAGACTTAACACTTATGACGTGTTGTTAAATAGTGTAAGATTTGATGCATTATAACTTTAATATATTCCGTCAGAAATATTATTGAGTT